>BHFT01053728.1:0-30991 GCA_004320025.1 Laticauda laticaudata
AACGGATGGCAAGTGTTTCTCTCCGTTTTACATCCTCTTTCCATCCGTTGGTGCTGTGTGACAGGGGCTTTAGATGCCCTCTTTCTACCTAAAATGTTTCACATATTTCAGCTGGAAACAAAGTTGCCCAGGACCAGATGATCTCCTAAAATGTTGGCCATTTAGTCTTAATTATTAGGTTTTTGAATCTGGGATGGTGATGTTGCAGCATAAAAGGCATTAAGGAAAGGAAACAAGCATCCGGGGAAAAATATTAAGTTGTATATATCGCTTCCACTATCTTTTTCTTTCTTGGAATAAAATAAATACCTTTGTTATGTATTTACCTCAAAGCAGAAGTCTCGTCCAATTATGCTGCTATGAAGTGGCATTACAAAGACGTTGTCAGCAGTCCCAAAATCGAAAGTCTCAATAGAACCTCCTGGACTCAGCAAAGATTCATGGGAAAATGATTGCTTCAGCTTTGACAAGCCAGAGGACCTATATAAAGACAGAGAAGTTGGAAATAAGGTGCCAAGAAAAAAGGAGGTGATTTAATAAAAGTAAATTTTAAATGCCTTATTCCAAATATTGGTTGGGACAATGAAAACCCTAACAAATGCCAATCAAGATTCAGCAAATTCAGAAACATAAAACAAATTTGCTTTTAGAATTTTGTATTCTGAATTATTGGTGAATGGTTCAAATGTTTTTCTATATGTTTCATAGAATCCAAAATCCTAGTAGTAACTTGCGAGGGCTGTATATTTTTTATTCACTTCAAATGAAAACATTACATTTATAGAACTGTACAATTTCTCTTCCTTCCCCTCCCTATCCAGTAAATTCCATTATTCCAAAATAATGCCAAGGGTAAAAATGAAAAAAAGGTTTTTGAGTGTGTTATCTGTATCAATCTTGCTTGTTTCTCCAAGCAGCTCAGAGTAACAGACATATATTTTTTGTTTTTCATGTTAAAAACAATCCCTCAAGGCAGGATTGGCAGAAAGATAATGGGGTCAAAGTAATGCAGTAAGTCAGTGAAACATCTGAAGGAGTTTCAAGCACAATACTATCCTCTAAACTCACTATTAATATTCCCTTTTTGAAAAACACAAATGACAGATACAAACAATGACAGATTTATTGCTCTTATACTAAAATGTTTCACAATCTATGAGGGTGAAGTGTTTTGTTTTTTTTTGAAAATAGCACAGGAAGATAGATAATCTTACTAATCGTATTCAGGCATTATATTAATTTGGCATGCTCTACTTGGGTGATTCCTGATCAGCCATCTTCCTACCTAAGGGATTCCAATGACACTGGTTTCCAGGAGACAACCTAAGAGAAAATTCTTTTTATAGTATTTTAGCTCTGAACTGCATCTAAGAGGCCATCCTAAAAAAAACCCTGAAAGTTAGGATACAAAGACAAAACAGAACCCTTATTTCCTTCTTCTCATGTTACATTAATCATTATTTGACTTGGAAACATTTGGGAGAGCCAATGGCAAACCATTTCCAAAATATTGCCAAGGAAACTGCAAGGTCTTGTCCATGTCATTGCCAGGAATCTATGCTGACTTGAAAGCACTACAATGGACACAAGTTATGGGGCTGTTGGAAACCATATCCATGGCTTTCCTGACTTCAGGCTATGATCCCTTTTCTTAATATAGTAGTTCATTTTTAGGTTTGATTGTGCTTTACTATGATCAACTAAACTGAATGTGAGCTTGTGATTGGTATTGCTTATGCACTGTTATTGCTAGAATGCAATTCCTTTTACTGGTATTGGCCACAGTCAAGCATCAGCTGCTATTTCAGGAAGGTTAAGTCAAAAAGTTTCCATTATTTTAGAATTCATTAAAGCTAATCATAATAATAGGAATTTGTACATTTCTACAGTTTGCTTGTCTTTGGAATGCTTATCCTGATTCTGGGATAATTAGCAGGAAGGGAATTAATGTTTGTATTTCAAGTCATCATAGAGGAAGGATTACAAGATAATAAGCAGGCACATAATAGAGAGTACCCATTGAAAATAATGTGCTAACACTGCTTGTCTCATGTACTTTGGGCTCCCAGCACTGAGTGTGCTAGGCAAACAACTGGCACTAGCACATTCCTTTCAATGTGTATTTCCCACTGTGTGCCTTCTTACTCTCTTGTAATCTGTTCCTCTTCAATATCTCCACTCTATAAGGGGGAAGGAGAATGAATCAGCACAAGACAGATTGCCTAAAACGATTGCTTGTTTATACAATCTCTCCGGTTTCTGAGAGAAAAAAATGGGCCAGGCACAGAACTAAATGTACCAACTGATGGAATGATGAGCATGGGATTGAGAGAAAGATACTGTGAAGATTGTAAAAGCATGACTTGGTCACAGAGTTATTTTTTCAGCAATGTTACACAGTAACTTTGAATGATTCATTGCACAAGACAGTTGATAAGTGAGATCTATCTATTTTGAGAATAGATAATACAAGTAGTCCTTGACTTACAACCACAACTGGGATCAGAATTTCTGTTGTGACTGTTGTTGAGCCCAATTTTGTTATCTTTTTTTGTCATGGTTAAATGAATCAGTGCAGTTAAGTGAATCACGTAGGTGTTTAGTAAAACCAGCTTCCCCCATTGACTTCGCTCATTGGAAAGCACCTGGGAAAGTCACAAATAGCAATCACATCCTGAAACGCTGCAACCATTGTAAATATATAGCAGTTGCCAAGTGCCCAAATTCTGAACAGGTGACCAGAGGGATGCTGCTAAGGTTATAAATGTGAGGTGGAAATAATTTTTTTAAGTGCCATTAGAAGTGGTCATTATATGAATTGTTGTAAATTTAAGACTACCTGTCCTGGATTAGATACACAATCCTGATCATAAAGGAAGTAAAGATTTGCACACTTCAAATAGAGTGTTTCTATGTGTTGAAGCAGTTATCTGATTTGGGGGGAACATAATAAAAGGATATGGATGATTTAATGAACTGATTCATTAGGTCCAAAATACTTCTTCTACATCATGGGCATAGTGCTATTATCAAATAGATTCCTGTAAAGAAAATCTTACAAAATACTACATTTTGAATATATGAAAGAATATTCAAAAGTCTCAAAGTTCCTAACTGTATATCCCAATTCTTAGCAAATGTTGAAAAATAAAGGGAAAGCTAATCTCCTCTGATTTCACAGTGAGAGCCTTATATTACACCAATGATGTCAGTTGGATTAACAGAGATGAACATTTGAGCAATGTTTGCACAGTGCCTGCAACTTTAGGCAAGCTCATGAGAAACTAGTTTAAAAAAAAATTGTAGATGAATTAAACATATTTCCCACCAAATAATATTGTTGTTGCAATAGAAGAGCAGTGTATTAACTACTTTATTATTTAAAAATGGAGGCTCCAGATATTAGCTCTCCTTTTTGCATAATCTCCCTTTCTGGCTGTTAATCACCCAACAACACAAAAGCTTTTTGACAACAATTTGATGTTCATTTTTTAAAACTTAAATGCACTGCATTTAACTTTATGAAAAATTTATTCATGCAATCTTCTGACACCATATTTAAAACTAAGTAGATATTTCTTTTATTTTCCCTTTATTCTGGAGTTAAAAATGTTCTCAAATTAAATTTCTATAGTTTATATTAGAAAGAATTTGATAACTCCTTTTCTGACTAACCAATCTTAGGTTACGAAAAAGAAGGAAGGCAGATTGTGCATTATCAATCTATTTTCCCCTCTCTTTTATCCCAACCATTCCTTACCTCATTCCAATTTAAATCCTATATCAGCCTGGCCCCTGCATGAATCCAATGAAGGAAATTACAGCTCATGAAAGCTTGTAATAAAATTGGTTTGTCAGAAAGGTGCTACCAGACTCCTCCACCATAGACTAATGCAGTTCTTTTCTTACAATGTCTAAAGTTTGGATTGGTGATATAATTGCTGCAGCTTTTAGTATGCAATAGCTCTTATGAAAATTACATCTTATTCTACTGAGGTTCAGTCCAGTTCAAATTGTAAATTTAAGTTTTCATTAAGTAGTATTTACAGAAAAGAGAAAGAGAGCAGGAAATATTTTGCAACCAGTCTCTTTTCTTTCCAGAGTTATCAGTTTCGTTTTCTGGTACTACTACTATGCTTTTAAACGTCAAATAAGACCATTCCCTGGTTTAATTTTTCAAACTTTTAAAAGGCATATCTAGAGGGCCAGTAAAAAGGGTACATTGTTATCCTGAATTTTTTTTAATGTTAAATCATTGTTCACCAATTTAGTTAAAGAAAAAGCCTGTAAGGCAACTGGAAGATGTTGTTTTATTTTTTCCTCAGTACTCTCAATACTCTCAATTTAGAGCTCCTGAACAGACAAAATGTTTCAATTTATAAGCAAGGATAGAAGAGATAATAACAATAAAACATGTTTGAAAAGAAGTGACAAAAATGGTCCAATGCAGTGTGAAAAGCCTATGTGAGTATTTCCTGTAAAATCTGTTTCATTCAAATTTCTGCTACTATCAGTACAAACCTACCATTTTTGTCTTGCACTGTCACCAATATGAACAAGCAAAGCATGTATTACATGTGTGTGTGGCAGAAGCCAATCTTACATTTTTAAGATGTATAATTCTGTTTTAATTTTGCCATATAAGCACTGCTACAACCAGCTCTTTTTGAAAACCTCTGGAAGTCCAAAAAATAAAGAAGTGAAGGCCAGAAAGAGACATCTTTTCCAACATTCTCTGTACTCCAAGGGAACATCCAAAGAAAAGGTAAAACATCACAAGCATAACTTTTTAGCACAACTTGCACTGCTAGATCCTTGCAGACAAATAACCAGCACACCTACATGAAACAATTGTTCAGCCACCTGACTGTGCATCCCCAAATCATAGCGGTGCCATGTGTCCTGATACCCACACACCTCCTTCTCTTTGGCTACATTGCAGAAGAGGAATTCCTCAGGGCAAAGGCTGCAATGCCCACATTCAGTGGCAGGTACGTGGTCAGTGCTTCTGCTTCAGAGCTCGACAGAGATACTTCCAGGAGGAGCCAGGGCAAACAATTTGTGGGAGCAAAGCCAATGCTCCTCACCCAAGCTCTTTTCCCTTATCGCTCACCCTCTGCCTCCCGTCCCTCAGGTGACAAAAACAAGGTTGCCGGTACGTGCCCAGCTCACTCAGCCCTGGGTCTGTTGCCATGGTGCTGCATCCATAAGGAGATTAGGGGAGGAAGACAGCAGGGAGAAGCAGCAGTGGCAGAGCTCAGGGAGCACTCTTGGCAAACACCGCAAAGGTGTGACCTTTCAAAGGAGGAGGAGGAGGACTCCCTCCGTTTCCTTCAAGATACAGACACAAGATCTCTGAGCAAGAGAAACGGAGTAGGGGAGATGAAGAGTACAACAAAAAGCTTTATGCATCTTTCCCACTTAGAGGCCTTTTAATGCCAAGCAGGCAGTATCCTCTGCTGATCTCTGTTTAACTTCCTATGGAGAGATTAAGAATTCAAAAGGAGCAGATCCCTAAAATATATAGGTTCATATCGCCAAAACACAGATGGGGGAGGGGAGGGAAAGAGAGAGAGACACATATACTCCATATGAATCTTCCACATTTTAAATCTGTATTTCCTCCTGTTATCAGATAGTTCCAAGCTTTTCTTATGAATTTGCCACAACACACATTTCTCTCCAATACAGTTCAAAGACAGTGTACAAAGGCAGGGAAATTACCACGAAGTAATACCAAATGTTCTGTGTATAGATTTCACACACACACACCACATATACTGTACATAAAAACTGATTAGTTTAAAAAAACCATATGGCACCCAGTCAGATTTTCAGCCCACCTGGGTTCATTTTATTTACAATTTGTGTTATCTGATCTGTTTTAGTTTTGTTGTGCTGTTGAATGCTGGGAGGCTCCCAACTAACCACAATTTACAAAGTAGGCCATATTTTGATTTTATCCATTTTATCATTATTCAGTTCCATAATGGTTTTCATTTGCTCCCTCAAAAATTAGCTTCTTTGTTTTTGCATTGTTCACAAATTATAACGAAGTTTACTAATACTACTGAGATTCAGTGTACACAACTAAAAAGTGAATAATGATTTTTCTCAGTCTTCTTATCACATTCCACATGAGAGCTTAGGGATATTCAATAATGTACAGTGCTTCCAAAGACTGAATTGCACATTAGAAAGTTTGTTTGTGGCTTGAAATCAACTTCAATTTCTTTTTTCTATGTTGGTCTCAAAATCTTATGCAATGTGTTAAACAAATATAATTTTCTTAGATATTGTTAAATCACATCACAAAAAGGCAGCAGTTTTCAATACTGCTAGTTTATAAACATTATATGCTCATAAAGAAGCATTGGAATGAAAATAATTGTCTATCTGGAAAGATAATTTGTTGCAGAACAGAAATCTCATCTAACATCCTAAGAAGGCATTTTGACCAATGGCTTTGAGCATGGAGATAAGAATCCAAAGATACATCACTGGTTTCTAATGACCAGCAGTGGTGGTAGATTAAAATTGTTTTTCCTCTATTAGAAAGGAAATTATTGGAAAAACAAGAGTGTATCTGCAAAGATGGAAGTTGATCAAGGGAAGCATAATTGTTGTAAAAAGAACATCACGAACACCAGCAGAGTGGCAGAAAGACAATTCAGTTTGTTCATGAACATGTGTCTTTGTTTCTTTTCTAGAGTTTTACTGGCCTCCCAAATATTTAATTTATTTCCACTTAACCTGGATTATTAACTCCCCCCCAAAAAAATTCTACAGCCCAGATCTATTAAAAAACCAAACCTTTCATATAAGATAAAAAAGGAGACAGATAAGTGTTCTATATGTAAATGGTTGACTCCTAGACTTACACTTCTGATTGGCCCAGTAAAGTAAGCAGTGGATTGGTTATAGGAACCAATCCAAGAGCTGCTGAAAGGCGGCAAATTCAAGGGAATGCCATAGGCTGAAAGCAGGCAGGCCAGCCTGTATAAAAGGCTAGCCTCGGCTGCAGCCAATGTGTTCCTATTCTGACTGTTTGTTGATAAAGCCTTTTGTTGTTGGAACCCGGTCTTACCTCGTGTGTTTTCCGAACAAAACACTGGCGACGAGGATGGGATCGTCCTGAACGCGAAACCTGCACACGGTGATAAGAAGCCCAGACGCCAGCAGAGATGCTGGAAACACGCACCGCCGCACCCTTCAATCCTAACGAAGAGGATTGGGAGTCATATACAGATCGCTTCCAAATGTATCTGGAGAGCAATGAAATGGAAGACATCTCAGAGCAACGCAAGCGAGCTGTATTCCTCACCCATTGCGGACCAACGGTGTTCAAAATGGCAAAAGCCCTTGCGAAGCCCCGAGACGTTAAGCAACTAACGTGGCCTGGAACTACAAAGAATTCCTCAAAGCACACTACGCCCGGTAGTGTCAAATCTAATAAAGCGGCATGAGTTCTACCGCAGAGACCAGCGAGAAGGGGAGACCGTCGCTGATTTCGTGGCTGCTTTAAGACAATAGGGGGTGAGTGTGACTTCCTGAATATCAGAAGCGATGAGGGATCGCGTGGGTGTTGGGGCTTAGACACTACACACAAAGTAAACTACTAAACAAGCCTAACATCACTGTGACCGAAGCAATCGCGGAAGCCACGGCCGCCGAAGCCGCAAAGAAATCGGCGGTCACAATGAAGAAAATGAACACAAATGGCGAGAAACAACCCCACGCTAGAGAAAGAAAGCAGCCTACCACCACCACCCACTTCGAAGAGTCGAGAGAGGAAACCGAATCGAGCGAGGAAGACGACGAGGTCCACCGTCTTCTCGCAAATAAAAAAGAGCGCGAAAGAAGAAATTGGCGGGAATGCGCTGGCTGCGGAGGAAACCATGCCCGAGCCGAATGCAGATTTCTCGATGCTATCTGCAGGTACTGTAAAAAACGTGGGCACATCGAAAAAGTCTGCAGAACAAGAAAAGCACAGCCCCACGAGACGCAGAAATTCCCCAACACGAGCCGAGCCTAAACGAGCGGAGAGAAAGTGGCAACAAGAGAAGCAAGCCAATACACACCAAACCGTCACTATAGAAAGCGCTCAGACGGAAAGCGGCAAGAAGGTTAAAGTGACTGTAACAATCGAAGGGAAGCCCTGTAAGATGGAAGTGGACTCCGGGTCCTT
The DNA here is from genome assembly GCA_004320025.1 of Laticauda laticaudata. Taxonomy (NCBI): domain Eukaryota; kingdom Metazoa; phylum Chordata; class Lepidosauria; order Squamata; family Elapidae; genus Laticauda; species Laticauda laticaudata. The sequence continues at coordinate 8,189 of BHFT01053728.1, forward strand.
CCTTTCGATGGTGTCATGGGATACAATTAAAAAACTAGTCCCAGACATCAAATCCAGACAATTGCAAAAACAAACTTTGACTCTCAAAGACTATCAGGGAAACCGAATCCCTGTAGTTGGCATGGACAATTTTTGGTCACCTATAAACAACATGTCAAAAGACTGCCACTAACCATAAGTCGACCGAGACAGACCGAGCCTCCTGGGCATCGAATGGTTCGCACCCTTGGGCATCGGGATGACCGGGATCGATCGAGTACTACAACCGGTTGGGAAGATGACCTCATCTGCGATTCCAAGACGTCTTTGACGGCTCACTGGGCAAGTATCAGGGAAACCCATTTCTTTTAGCCTAGATCCCCAAATACCCCCAAGAAGATTAAAAGCCAGGCGAGTTCCCTTTGCGCTAAGGCAAAGATAGAGGAACAACTTGACAGCTAATAGCCCAGGGGTGTTGGAACCTGTGGACCTGCCAAATGGGAAATGCCTATTGTTACACCCATAAAACTGATGGGTCCATTAGAATCTGTGGTGACTATAAGGCTACCCTGAACCACGCTTTACAAACAAGGCGCATACCTGGTGCCAGTAGTCCAACATTTGCTTCACTCTCTGGGCAAGGGCAAAGTTTTTTGCTAAACTCGACTTGGCACAAGCCTATCAACAACTCCCGGTGGACCCAGAAACAGCAGAAGCACAAACTATAGTCACACACAAGGGCGCATTCAAATGCCACCGACTCCAATTTGGAGTAAGCATGGCAACGGGCGTTTTCCAAAGTTTGATGGAACGTCTCCTTAATGGGCATACAAGGAGTCGTTCCCTATTTCGACGACGTCCTAATCTCGGCCAGAGATGAGACTCAATTAGAAAAAGACTCAAAGAAGTACTAACAAATTTAGGGAATCTGGCCTCAAGGTAAAAGAGAAAAATGCTGCCTAATGAAAAAAAGCGTTGAATTCTTGGCTACTCAATAGACGGTGAGGGCATCCACCCCACAGATAAAAAATTAAGGCAATCCAAGAAGCACCTGAACGAGAAACAAAACAGAACTGCAAGCCTTTTTAGGACTTATTAATTTTTATCATGTATTTCTCCAAACAAGGCCACTATAGCTGAACTGTTACACCGCCTCTTAGATAAAAAGGCAAACTGGACGTGGGGTAGCAAAGAAAGGAATGCTTTCCAAAATATTAAAAAGTTGCTAACGTCAACAAACGTTCTTATCCAATTTAGCAACACACTGCCTTTAAGAGTGACCTGCGACGCTTCACCATTTGGAGTAGGTGCCGTCCTGAGCCACCAACTTCCTGATGGCAGAGAAGCACCCGTCGCATATTATTCTATGGACTCTGTCAAACGTGAGCGAAATTACAGTCAACTGGACAGGGAAGCCCGAGCAATAGTCGCTGGAGTAAAACGCTTCCACGAATATCTGTACGGGCAGGTTTTCAAATTATAACGGATCACAAACCACTGATGGAAATTTTGGCGGGAAACAAGCCGACGCCTAACATACTGTCACCAAGAATGTCTAGATGGTCAGAGTTCCTTGCAGCCTATTCCTATACTCTGACACATCGCCCAGGGAAACAAATTTCCCATGCGGAACGCTTTGAGCAGAGCACCCTTACCAACCACTGATGAAGACCGGCACCAGCAATGACATCGCTGCAAATAGAGACTTTGTCCCGATCTACCCATCTCTGCCTATGATGTCGCAAGAGCACCGCTAAAGACTCATTGACTGCCCGTGTTCTTGGCTGGTAGGTAAAGGCTGCGGAGACCCAAAAAACTGAGACTTTTAAACCTTTCCGGTCCAGACAGACTGAACTTCTATTCAAAAGGGTATTTGTTGTGGGGAGATCGGTGGTCATTCAACCAAGTTGCAGCTCAGGGTACTAGGGGTATTGCATGAAGGTCACCCTGGAATGGTTAAGATGAAAAGCCTGGCAGGAGCTATGTGTGGTGGCCGCGGTATTGATAAAGACATAGAGTATTGGGTAAGCTCTTGCCACAAATGCCAGGGAATTAGACCGTCCCCACCAAAAGCACCCATCAAGGACTGGAGATCCCTAGGGGACCGTGGTCAAGAATTCATATTGACTTCGCGGGTCCAAACAAGGGGCATACCTTCTGGTTGTCGTTGATGCCTACTCAAATTGGCTTGAAGTAAAAATCATGCCATCAACGACAACAGAAACGGTAATAAAGAAATTAGACGACCTTTTCGCCACCCACGGTCTACCGGACGTTCTTGTCTTGGACAATGGACCACAACTAACAAGCTTGCAATTCGAGCAATACCTACCTAGCCTCCCTAGGTATCAGACATGCCCTAACCGCGCTGCAAACGGCAGAGCTGAGAGAATGGTCCGGTTTACAAAAGAAGGGCTAGAAAGAATGGACACAGGAGATGTCCAACAAAAAGTAAACCGTTTACTCACACTCCAGCACATAACGCCCAGTACAATAACTAACAAGTCCCGGCAGAATTACTTATGGGTTGAAAATTACGATCACACCTTGACAGACTACACCAAATTTTACCCCAGAAACCCCGATTCCTCCACAAGGTTTAGGCAATTCGAAATAGGCGACTTGGTATACACAAAGAACTTCACAGGTGAACCGGTATGGGTACCAGGACAAATTACCCAAGTCACAGGCCCCAAATCCTACCGTTTAACGGTAGACGATGGCAGGGAATGGAAGTGGCACATAGACCAGCTTCGATCCCAAATAATAGAGAGACCCACAGACACACAACCAATCCCGACAACACCGACAAATCGCAAACCAGGATGGGGGGGGGGAAGGCGAGAAGTTAATAAAGAACCGTTTAAAACCAAAACAAACGAAACGTACAAGCAAAAAGAGCAAATAAAAGACTCACTGGTTTGAAGAGACTTGGGGAAGAGCCCATCGGAAGGGGCCAGCCAGGCCAGCTCAACCTGCCCAATGGAAACGGGTGGGAGCGGCAAAAACCGCCGGCCTAAGCAACTCAGGCGGCGGTAAAATGGCTGATTCACACTTCCAGACGGTTCCAGAGCGAAGATCGGAAGACACAGCAGCCCCATCCAACCGGTCGAAGTCTTCGCTAAGAATGAACCGCGCAAGTCAAATCGAGTCCGGAGAAGCCCTACCTACCTGCGTGACTATGTAACTACGTAGGACTGAACTAAGAGGGGAGGGGTTTCTATATGTAAATGGTTGACTCCTAGACTTACACTTCGTGTGGCCCAGTAAAGTAAGCAGTGGATTGGTTCACTAGGAACCAATCCAAAGAGCTGCTGAAAGGCGGCAAATTCAAGGGAATGCATAGGCTGAAAGCAGGCAGGCCAGCCTGTATAAAAGGCTAGCCGGCTGCAGCCAAAGTTTCCTATTCTGTATTCTGACTGTTTGTTGAATAAAGCCTTTTGTTGTTGGAACCCGGTCTACCTCGTGTGTTTTCCGAATAAAACAATAAGTAACTATGATTTTTCTCTGCAGAAGTTAATGATGAAATAACCATATTATCTCTATTAAATTAAACTTCTTAAATGAAGATTAAATTACATTTTATTTCAGCCTTGTCTTACTACCATTGTGGAAAATGATTATTGGTTCATCACTGAAAAGGATAAAAGTGACTCCTAATTTGCAAAGTCATAGACTTCTGCCTTAACTAACAGCATTCAGTCTGTTCTAGTTAACACTCTGTGAACTTCACTGTGAAATATCTATATTTAGATTCAAAAAGAGAACATTTTATAGCTTGAATCACTTCCATAATGGTTGGAAAAATTAGTTTCAACCTCAAAACAACCTTTTCAAATTAAAAAGCAGTGTCTGAGCTTGAGAATTTTTCAGAATCAGAATGTTTTACGTATTCTTACTTGTCATTACATATACAGCTCACAAATTCCACTGCTAATCCTCTAGCTGTCTAGTTTTCCTCCCAGGAGGCCACGTGTTTAAAAAAAAAAAGCTGGATGCACATAAATAATAAAAAATAGCGGCCACTGATGTGTTTTGTTGAAGTGAACTGTCATTGGCTATGTCAATAATTTTTGTCCGACACCAGGATAAAACAGTGCCATATAAAATGCATCCTTACTGATTGAATGACTGCTCTGATCATGTTGATGTAAGGCGCTATTATAAACAGAGGCTACCATCCATTAGCAACTAAGCACTTTGCCTTGTGCTGGCTATATCAACTATTCTATTACTATCCAAGATTAAGAAAGAAATTATCTGTTCCTCTGTTTATTGTGTGTCAACCAAGAATTACACTAACTTTCTACTATTGCTGGAGTTACTGATCTTTTTTCATTTTCATATTGGTTCAGATAGCACACAACAGGAATGTAACCATGTCATTCTACCATCCAACCTGACAACCAACAATAGTTTTTAAGAAGAAGGTAGAGAAGAGTTGATTGCTCTCTACATATGAAGCGCATGTGCTGCTACTGACCTATTTAAAGTCTGTAGTCTAAATTGCAGGTTTCAATTATGATTACTATGAGTCAAAATGGCAAGACATTAAAATAATTCCAAATGATTGCAAATCTCTCTGAAGCAAATTTAAGGCTGGTTACTAACACAACACCAACATCACCCATATGGTAAAGGAACAAATAAGGAAGTTTAATTATAGATAGTATTCATTCACCAAAATGAGATGAGACTCTTCATAGACTTAATATAGCTGATTTAAAATTCCACATACAGTTCCCTAAATTACCCTTCCTACTGAAATGCTTGCACTTATAAACCTTACACTGCATGACATATTCAAGGAAATAGGAAGCAAACCATACCTAGGTCCTTATTGCAGTTCGGTTTGTAGACTCACTTGAACAGCCTTGGGCATCTTTCTTTTTCAGGCTTACTCAGCAGAAAAAAGAATGATAAATTGTAAAAGCCAATCTTCAGGTCTGAAGTTTAATAACCAGAGACTGCACTATACTTGCTACTTAAATGTATACATGTGTGTGAGAAAATTGCCAACATAGAATGTGGTGGAAAACTAAAATTGCCATTTTTTCACAGGGTCCTGGGTCCCTTTGCAATCATTAATTATCTGCTACTGTTTGCTACTTTTAAAAAACTTTGAAAAGGCTCTTTTACTGAATGATTCCAGCTAACTTGGGGTCCTATGGCACTACTTTAACAGAGTCTACAATGGGGTGAAATAACTGATGGCAAACAAACAAAAGTCTCTTGCTATATTACTTTTGACAGGAAGAAATAAGATATCCTCTGACTTCAGGTTGACACCCTACCGATGTTACACTCAAGGTTTCACTGTTAGTTACTGTGCAGCAGACTTACCAACTCTTATTCATTGAAGGAGAACAGAGTAGTAGGACCACTCAAACACACAATATTCACAGAAATATTATGAAGCAGTAATGAGGCAAATCGGCGAGCAAACTTTTACTCCTTCAGATCAAACAGAAGCAAATCAACCCACCCCATTATTGGTGCTTGCTATAAATCAGGGTTAGAAACCAGGCAAGAAAGTCATGAAAAATATAAAAGGAAAGCCTGCAGTATGACACTGTTAAGCTGATCTGCCAGGATTGTTCGTACTGCAAGATGACATTCCCCCCCCCCAAAAAAAGACCCACCTAGAGTAGAAAGAGTACCGTTTCACCAAGAACCCCAAAGCCATGGCTATTGGATACTGCAGAGCCCAGGAGATGCCATTCTCTGGAAGTATGGAGAGGATCCTCTGACAATCTGCAGCTGTCTGATAATACCATAAAATGACTTTTACTAAATCAAGCCGATTTTCACATGGCAATAAATCCCAAGAAGGTAAAACCTCTCCCAGCTGTCCACTGAGCTTTAACTGCAGCCATTGACATATGCAATCTATCTCAGCCATCATTCTGCCCTTCCTCTCCCATTATAAGAAAAACTAAAAGGAAGGATTTCCAGGGCCAGTAAGAAAAATCATCAATCCCTTACATTACCTAACTGGTACAATCAACTACCTACGTACTCAATATGAAAACTTGGTAGTTTTTTTTTCTTTTTTAAAACAAAATTTCACAAGTAAAATGCAGGATTATTTTAACTTTCTTAATCACCTGCACAAAGAGCAAAGCAAAGCAGCAGACAAGAATCATAGAGGGAGAAACATGTGTCCGATTCAATATAATTTCTTGCATCTCCAAAAAATCTTCATGGAGTAAGGAGATCAAAATATGCCTGAAGTACAAGCTGAAGCATATCAGGCAGTATCAGAAATGAGATCGTCCTGGAAGGATAATTTACTTCAGGCTCTGCTAAGGGAGACCTGCAATGGCAGGGGGATTTCTAAGAAATTGGAAAGTGCATGTGATACACAAATAGCTGGGAACAGCTGTTCATGGCGAGTCAAAAACAAAAACAAAGCTTACAAAAAGGAGAGAATACTTGTTACATCAAAGCAGAATTATACACATTTAAGGATCTGATTCCTACTGATCAAGACATCACAAGGTTTTCTACAATTTCAGTTAAAATGTTCTTTAGTTGGCTGCACTCTTCTACTGGGTTTCTATAAATCTGATGAGATACAAATATATACAGCTATTTTTCATATGAAAATAATCCTGTTCTGTCTTTGGTATAATTGAAAAATTCCATGATGGAAATAGAGACTTGGTTATTTTTATTTTCATAATAAATTGAACATGAAAATGTTTATATTCAGTTAAGTTTAGTTTCTCTAACTGGTAAATACAGTAAGTCCATTGCCAGGGGGAAAAAAGTAAAGAAAGTCCATTAATTAATCCAATTTTAGACTACCCATCTCTCTCTCAAACACCCACACAAAATTCTGTAACTTAATAAAAAGACACAAAATCTTCTTAAAGGCTAGGGTGGACAGCATCTTCCATGTTTTATTGTGAAATCAGTTCCACAGATATGCAATAATTATACAGAAACCTCAGTCTCAGGTGCAATTAGGGAATTTTCCCAGGTGTTATACGTGGGGGGGAAGCAACGGGAAACTTATAAGGAAATTCTGCAAATAAAATTTATTTCTGTTTGGTAGAGACTGCCCAGGAAATAGTGTAATGTAAGTAAAAATTGTCTTTTAGTGACTGTAGACTTGCTGTAAACAAATTTAGTCAGAAAATTAAGAAAGGATTTAATGTATTTGAATTGTATGCAATAAAAAAATCACTTTAATATTTGTATTGTTTTCATTCTTGTTTTTCAGTTAAGACACAAGGGGAAGGGCAATCAGATCATTGTAATCCATATTATCTATGTAAAGCCAGCAGAGAATGAATATATAATAATTTCTATTTGACATTATTTATAGACCAGTCCAGTCTCAGTAACTGTGGGCATTGTACATAAAAAAATCTAAACAATAAATATATACATTAAAACATATCCATATTCTAATTTTAATAAAATCACAAAACCCAGATGAGTGCCAGAATCACCCTAGCGTATGAAATTTAAAAATGTTTTATGCAAAAAGAATACAGGCTAATCCCAAGGAATTATGTAATAGGGAGGGCTGTTACTTAGAAAGCTGGCTTCCTTGGTCCAGTCCCTTTAATCTCCTGGTCCAGCCAAAACTGCCCATCAATTTTAGTATCAAGAAAGGTCATTCCATTTCTTTTCCACAAAACCTGAGATGATTCTATGCCTTGAATACAGCCTGAAAAATGATGACTGTTAACAAGGGTTTGTTGCTACATGATTGGTGGTACTAAACTGACCATGCCTGGTTCAGAAGAGGGTCCAAATGGTTAAAGCATGAGCAGCAATAGGCTGCAAAGAAAAATTGTTTGGGCACTTACATCTTATGTCACAATTTTTCCAAGATATTCATCAGGCACAGCAATATTTACACCCATGAAGCAAATGATTATTATTTCTGCAAGAGTTAGGACTCCTCTTGCTCATCTCTGTTTCTATTTGCTTCTCTTTGCCAGTTATTCACAATGACAGGAAGCACTAAGTTAAATAACATTTTTAAAGGATCAAACAATTCTGTTCTTGACTTGGGGATGTCCAATCATGATTATATTTGAGAACAGATTAATTGTATTAAGCTCCAAGAGAAGTAAGCCTCTGAGAAATAACCACAAAGATATGGCTTTCTTTTGATGAAGACAATTTTTTTAAAAAAGATAAAAGAAACAGAAACGTTCCAAAAGCTTAAGAAATGGTAAGCTATTTTTAACATTTGAATGGAAACTTAAAAGACAACCAGAGATAAGTGCATTAATATTATACTAACAATCATTAAGCTAAAACAAGCCATTTCAGAAAGAAATGGGCGCTGTCTGCACCAGAAACTTTAGCACTAATGACTTCCATCAATGCTGCCAATGCTATCACATTACTCACTTATACGAGCTGAACCTTCATGTTTAGCTGTTAGGGAAAAAGCTCAGTTCACTCAACCACCAGCTGTTAGAATGTAATGAAGTAGAATTAGGAGCCAAAATGTCTCTACAATGAAGCATTTGTAAAAACACTAAACAACTTTGCAAATGGAAATCCGGCCTTTTTTTTTTTTTAATCTGAAGTCAATATATTTGTCCCAGAACTTCTTGAACCAATCTGTTTTTTCAATTACTGCAAAACCAACACTTCTCTATTTCTTTTTTTTTTCAGAATCCTCCCTCTCCAAACATCCATTAATGCAATACTGAACAATTTTGAAATAATTATTGAAAATTGTCCAGTTTTCAAACTAAAATAGTCATGTTTTCGATACATTGTCTGTCAAGTTGAAATCAACTCCTGGACATGACCATATTGTCTTCTTGTCAATAACACAAAGTGATTTGCCAGAACCTTTTTCTAGGATTTACCGAGTACTAAGTTCAGCCTGGTATTTCATAATGAAGTCAAGATTGTCCAAGGACTGCCATTCATTTGGGCTATGCACATCATAAGTCATGAGTCCCTGTACACCCACAAGAGATCTAAGTCCAACCCATTTGAATGTATTCTTATTCCTGCTCATTTCCCTTGACCATTAATAGGTCAGACTTCTATAGAGAGCTTAAACTTGCAATAAGTCTTTTACATTCTTTTGAACTGCCTGAATCTCCTGATTTCCCTGGAGCTTGGCAGTTACTCATGAAATAGGAGATTTTTCTATTTTGGAAGAGATCAGGAGAAATCAGTGGTCTTATTTTAGGTTTCTCATGGTTAGAATATAATATCACAATAAACCATTTTAAAAGTATTCTTGATACATATGTTAGAAAGATAACAATATTAATTTATCTTTAAAAGAAGCTGTATGTACTCAGGGTTCACTATCAACTAATGCCCAGGAGACAACTAATATATTCTTTAGCATTTTGTAACTCTTTTGTCAAGTGCAACACTTAACTTAGTGATACCGTTTCCAGTAAAAACAATTACTATCCCGTGGTAAAGGCTTTTGTGAAGTAGAATGTAGTTTATTAGGGAAAAGCTTGGACTATGATAAAAAATGTAAACCTTTAAGGTGCCAAACTTAAGGTGAAACTTTTCATTGCATATGAAAACACCAAACCAATGGCAAAATTCCTTGATTTTTAAACTGTAGATTGTAAAACCTAAGTGGAACATTTCTGATAAAAAATGTCAGTTTATTTTAAGTGAAACTTATTAGTGGTTTTATATGTACTACTGTAGATTAATATACCTCACCAAATTCTTGGAAAACAACTAATCCTTTTGCCTTCCATACAGTGTCTTACCTTTCTTCAATGGTCTGACGACGAAAGCTGGTATTCCTATCTAGTTTAGATTGGCTCTTTGTTCTTTTGATTGAACCTCTAAGCCGTCTACTAAAGAAGCCCTAAAAAAAGACACAATAAAGGAAGTTATACAATCTAGTATTTTAAGTAGCTTCTCTTTTAAAAAAAACTGGCTTCAGTAATACTCAATTTATGCAACTCAAACAAACACAATGGTAATTGTAATAATGCAACTTATATTTGCCCTAGGTAGAAATTCAAATAAATCAGTAACAGAAGAAATTGTGTTATAACTTAAAACTCTCTACAAATATCAGAGAAATAAGTTTATGTTAGCAAAAAAAACATTATTGCAAAATAAATTGAATAACACCATAGATTTGTTGAGAGTTGCCAAACAAGGCCAGGGAGTGAAAAGGGAATGCTTATTTTGTGTTGACTGGAAGCAACATGGTGAACTACATTTGATATTTAAGGGAATTAATATCTCATCAAATCTTAGCATAGATGATCTGAAATAATGAAGAAAATATGAGGTAACCTGTCCCTCACTGTCAGTATCTTCAATCTTTTCTTTCTCAGTCTTTATAACACACCTATCCTTGAATCAAAAGAAAAAAAATGTTTTTAACCTCTGGGTTAAAGTTTTAATAAAGAAATATTGTCGTTTCATTAAAATCTAGGTCAACTATTGCTTAGCACTTCTGAGAAAGTTTAACACCACCCTATAGCCTCAATTTTGTAGTATAGGTAATAGGTAAAACAAAAACATATGTCTCTATAGTAGTTCTATAGGCTGTCGGACTAATTTACATGACAGAATCTTCCATTTTAAAAAATCAAGCTTGGCTATCAGTAACAGAAAATTCTCTTAATTTTTTTCATAAAAATAAAGTGCTGCTTTGATTTGATGGTCTAGAGATGCCTTTGGGTGTTAAGTATTGCAGTTTCATTTTGTATTTAATTATTGTATAGCTTGAAAGATATAGTATTAAAGTATTTTTTCAATATCTTTCATGTAGAAAATTAAGAAATTAAGAAAAAAGAATTTCAGTTACCATGCAAATTTTGCATTTAAACAGCAATTGTTAACTGAGCCAGATTCAGATAACTGTAACTCAACTGAGGCAATATTTTAATCAAAACAATTAAGAACAGAATAAGGAAGTAAAGACTGAGAAAACAAAGGGAAGGTATAGAGACAACAGCTGCAAGATCGGTAAAAATAAAGGGTCAATGTTATTAAGAAAGCTATCTATAGTTGTCCATGGTACTGAAAACAAACCTAAGTAAAGGGCTAATTTGAAAGAGAAGTTTTGAAAATGCTTTAAACAGGCAAATAATTAATGCTTTGGGCTTTCTCTCAGAGTCACAGCAAGAACATAGGTATAATAATTTATTGCAGAGATTATTCAGAAAAGCTAGCCTCAAACACGATCCTTAATGGAGTATAACATCAACCTGAAAGACACATGTGTAGTCCTCAACTTACAGCCATTTGTTTAGTGACCGTCTGAAATTACAGTGGCTTTGAAAAAAACAAGTCATGTGATCCACATGACCCCCTAGTCATGTGATCAAAAATTGGCAATCAAGTTTCACACTTCCAATTGTTAATAATTCTTCTCGCCATTGTGATCAGGAGGCTGTTATCCTTCTCTTGGGTGATCACTCCAGGGAACCTCTGAGAAGGTTTCAAATTTCATATTCATATTCATATTAAATAGCTGTTAGAAACCATCTGGTTCCTCTTCTCATGCTATCAATTGTTAGCTAATTATTATAGAATTTTCTCACTATTTTAAAAAAATAAATAGCTGTTATTGTATTGTACACTGTTTCACTGGACTGCAAGTAAAGTCTATATATTTCTGAAGTATGTTCAGAATTGCTACAGGAATAGTTGATGATCTGGGACAATGGCCCATTTCTCAGGGATTGGTTTCCATAAGGAATACAAAAGAGGTTGTGTAGAAGAATCGTGTGCCTTTTGTTTATTTTCATAGCTACGTGTTATATACAAAGATCAGAGATGAAATGATAGAAGCTATGCGAACCTTGGGGGAGAGTGATCATACAATATTGGAATTCAATATTATGCAAGCACAAGCAATAGAACAAAGTCAAACAAGAGTCTTGGACTTTAAGAGAGAGCTTGGGAAGGATTCCATGGATGAGAATCCTCAAGGGGAAAACAGTCCAAGAAGCTTTGGAAATTTTGAAAAGTGAGATTATAAAAGCCCAGACTAGCACAATACCAATGAAGTTGGTAAGTGCGCGCCTGTCCACCCTAGGTGAGTTCAAATCACCAGGACTGGATGGGTTACATCCCAATGTTTTGAAGGAACTGACAGACAAGATCTCAGAACACCTGACTTATATCTTTCAAAGATCCTGGAGCACCAGGGAACTGCCAGAGGACTGGAAAAGAGCTGATACAGTTCTCATCTTCAAAAAAGGGGAAGATAGATCCAGGAAACTACAGACCCATCAGCCTTTCCCAATACCAGGAAAGATTCTAGCAAAGATAATCAAGCAGTTAATCAGTGAACACCTAGAAGCAAACAAAGTAATAACCAAAAGCCAACAGGGATTTGTCAAAAACAGATCATGCCAAACTACTCTTATTGCATTCTTTGACAAAATTAGTGGACCAGAGGAATGCTGTTGATATAATTTACTTGGACAAGGTATTTGATAAAGTAAATCATAACCTACTACTTGATAAAATAGAAAAATGTGAGTTAGACAGCATCACCACCAGATAGATAATTGGCTGACCAACTGAACTCAACTTGTAGTCCTCAATGGAACTGCATCTACATGGAGGGAAGTATGCAGCGAGGAATCCCCAAGGCTCTGTTTTAGGCCCAGTACTCTTCAACATATTCATCAATGATTTGGACAAGGGAGTAGACGGGGAACTCATCAAATCTGCAGACGACACCAAGCTAGCAGGAATAGCCAATACTCCAGAAAATAGGCTTAAGATACAGAAGGATCTTGACAGACTTGAACATTGGGCACTATCTAACAAAATGAACTTCAATGGTGAAAAAAGAGAAGGTTCTACATTTCAGCAAGAAAAACAAAATGTACAGGTATAGTATATGTGGTACCTTGCTCAAGAGTAGTAACTGTGAGAGGGATCTTGGAGTCCTAGTGGACAATCATTTAAATATGNGCAGTTGCCAAAAAAGCCAATATAGTTCTAGGCTGCATAAACAGAGGGATAGAATCAAGATCATGTGAAGTGTTAATACCACTTTATAATGCCTTGGTAAGGCCATACTTGGAATACTGCATCGAGTTTTGGTTGCCATGATGTAAAAAAGATGTTGAGACTCTAGAAAGAGTGCAAAGAAGAGCAACAAAGATGATGAGGGTACTGGAGGCTAAAACATATGCAGAACGGTTGCAGGAACTGGGTATGTCTAGTTTGATGAAAAGAAGGACTAGGGGTGACATGATAGCAGGATTCCAATATCTCAGGGGCTGCCACAAAGAAGAGGGAGTCAAGCTATTCTCCAAAGCACCTGAGGGAAGGACAAGGAGCAATAGGCGGAAACTAATCAAGGAGAAAAGGAAAATAGAAGCAACCAAGGAGAAATTTACTGACAATTAGAACAATTAATCAGTGGAACAATTTGCCTACAGAAATTGTGAATGCTTCAACACTGGAAGTTTTTATTAGATAACCATTTTTCTGAAGTGGTGTAGGGTTTCCTGCCAAAGCAGGGGGATGGACTAGAAGACCTCCAAGGTCCCTTCCAACTCTGTTATTCTATTCTATTGGAGCACACATATATTAATTAAAATTAAAGCAATTTTGAAGACTGAGTTACATCTGCCCCTTTGATAGAAAGACTATAGACTAAATGCAATTGTCTATTTTTTTTTAATTCTTGGGAGATTATCATTTACTGAAACTGTATATATAACTTTGCTTAAAATTTATCATAGCAGTTTGCCCATTCTGCTTTAAAAATTATGGTCATAGAATTGTATTAAATCAGTTAATACAAAACATACAGTTGGTCTCATAGAATAACCAAAAAAGGGGGCAAATGCTTGTAGAGTAGGTACCACATTTTTCTTGTTCTTTTAGGTACTTTTTCCAGACATTTAATACATTTTTTTCTGAAGAAAAACAAAACTGCACAATATCTAGCAAGAACTAAGCAAGTTCTTGTACTTGCTTCAGCCAGAATCAAAGACCACAAATATATTTTATATTTTTAATATTTTCCTCATATTTTTCATAGAAAATTGAAAAATTGAATGTCTATATGAAAAATTTAATTTTATGAATATTTTTATTATTGTGAATGAACTCTTCTGTTGACTTTTGTCACTTTAAAAATTCTTTTTACAAGGTGTAAATAAATCCCTCTTCATTTTTGCTACCTGTGTAAAATAGCAGCAGTTGAAATAGTCATTTAGGGAGTACTATCATTTTTTATTGTTGCTATATGGCCATCAAGCAATACTTTATTTTTTCCAAATTTCTTATAAGCTTGTTAATGTTTTTAATTAGATGATTATAACTGCTTCCTCATATATAATTCAGATCTTTAGTGAAAGTATTTCTAAACACTTAAAATTATGGTGCCTAAGGGTGCAACAAGCTGCAACTTTTTCTGGGGAATATTTAAAAAGCATTTTTTTTCCTGGGTTGAAACATGAACTTGCTATTGCCAGAAAATATATTTAGTAAACTAAAGTAACTTTAAGGTATTCTTAGCTAAAACTGGACAGCTTTCTACTGTCTTAGACTTACAAAGCAAACTATTCTGGTTATGTACCTATTATGCCCCAGTTTCTACTTCTGAATTAGCCAATAGCTTTAAACTAGTGAAATGCAAATAATAAAAATGGGACACCTCTGCTATAAACAGATCTCATCTGTTAAAGCATGGAACTAAGCAGAAAGGTCAATATGCTAAATAAACTGTAATGGTTTATATTGTTGTTTCATCCGTATAAATTTGGCTTAAATCTCCTCCAGCATTTTTCAATTGTCTTGAAATGAGTACAATTTGGCCATATAAAGCTTTTATTTATTTATACTGTCCTTTACTGCAGGAATAGAACAAACTCAGCTGCTTTCTTTTCCCAACAGACCATTAAGGAAGATGTACATTTTCTATCAAGAAAGAGTATTACCACATGCATTGGTATTACTCACAGGAAAGAATATTACCAAAAATGGTTACTCTCTTGTTTTTGATGATTCAATAGATTAAAATTGCTCTTTAGCTACAAGTAGTCCTTGACTTACAACAGTTCATTCAGTGATCGTTTGGAGTTACCACGGCACTGAAAAAGGTTACCAATGACCATTTTTAATGCTTATGACCTTTGCAGCATCCCCATGGTCACATGATTTACATTCAGATGCTTTACAACTGGTCCATATTTATGACCATATTTATTGTCCCAGGGTCATGTGACTATTTTTTTGCAACCTTCTGACAAGCAAAGTCAATGGGGAAGCCAGATACACTTAACAACAGTGGTACTAATTTAATAACTGCAGTGATTAAATTAATAAATTTAATTATTATTAAGTAATGGGGCAATAAATGGGGCAAAATTTATTTAACAAATTTGTCACTCAGCAACATAAATTCTGGACTCAGTTGTGGTCCTACATTGACCACATAAGCATAAGTTACCTGTATGCTATTTAGAGAAAATAATATTTCTATATATGTCCATATTCTTTCAAGAGTTGAAAAATCCATTTACATTTTGTAAGTATTGTTCTTATTATTGCCCAATTTGTTAAGTATTGCCTTTTATTATGTTCTGCTTCTATGCATTTTCTGATCGCATAAACTGAAAATGACTCCTAAACAGTCCCCCGCGACCAACTTTGCAACAAAATAAAATTTACAAGAGCAAATCTTTTCTATATTTACTGTAATAATGAAAAAAATAGCACGGCAAAAACTTCCACATGCATAATTGGCACAAAGTAACTTTGCAAGCACTCTATTAAAAAATTCTGAAGAGAAAGATTTGTCCTACAACTTTTCGCTTATAGCTCCAAAACCAGAAACACTCAAAGTAAGTCTGTCTTTCAAGATAGACAAATTAAGAAACAGGCACAACAGGGATTCTAGGAATGCACTTTATTGTTTGTTAAAGGACAGCATAACAAAATCTTAAAAGCCTCTCTGATTGTCCACTCCATGGTATGCTAAATAACTCCTAGGTGGGGCTACTTGGGAGTTTCTTTTTTTTTCCTTCTTTCTCAGGATTGAGTAATATTTTGCAATAGTCCCTCCTTAATGGTTTGCTCATTCCTTATTCTCAAGGGCAAGTTCACACCACTAACTAGAAAGCAACCCATTAACAGTTCCTGAACAACTTAAAGAAACAATTTCAATGTTGTTTAAAGACCCTGTCTATAAGCCTCAACACAGTTTTAAGCTTGTATCGGAAAATCCAAAAGGGTCTGTCTCCATTTACCAAGCCTTATTTTGCTTTACAACACCAGTTCTTTGATTTTTTGTTCATTATGTGTCACTTCAAATGGTTGCTTACACAGGTAAGCAGATTCTTCTCAGTTTCACCAAGCTATATTTTTAAGATACTTCTGTATTGCTTTCTTCATTTTTTTTTTGTTCAGGTAGAATTGCTGCCTGGGGTTTGAAGAAAACCCCCCATGAAAAGGGGGTTTCCTGCCTTTCAATGTGTTTGTTTTTGGGAATGCTCAGAAAATTGTGCAAGAAGATGGATCTACCATTACAGGTAACAGAGTAAAGTTATATTCACAGTGAATTTAATATTGTGGAAATGTTATGCAGGGAGTTATCCTAAAAACTAGATCCAGTCACTAAATTACTGAAGATAGGATCTCCCTTCAAGATAAATTATTTAGTTTAAAAAACAAAACAAAATTATTTATGCATGCACTAATATTTTAAACAATTGCTTGAAAAATTGCTTGTAACTATGAATTCATAACCTTTCCCCCCTTTAAATTAGTTTTGCAACTTTTTCACAGATTCTCTGCACTTTACTAGGTATTCCATTTGTTCTCTCTCTCTCCACCCACACACCCACACTCCATATTTCACCACAATGACTGTAACCCAGATACATAAAATGACTGACTCAACAAGCACATGGAAACCGCTTCTGAATGTTGTGCTGGATGTGGAAAAGAATGTAATTTTGACTTTGGGTTTTACAGATTAGATTGTTAGATCTTTATAGAAATGACTTATTATTATGGAAAAAGAAAAAGCTGTGATTTGATGTTAATGGCCTATTCTACTGCACCCGAGGGTCAATGGTTCTTTTTCTTTTCCCTACCTTTCCTCACTTCTCTCTCCCCCTTCCCTTCCCCTTTCACTGCTCTTTTATTTACTTTTGTATTCTGTATTTTATAATACTTTAGAACATAATAAAAATGTTTTGATTTAAAAAAAAGGAAAGATGCATCAGAACAACAATAAAAAGACTACAATGCCTGACCCAATAAGCAGAATATGGCCATTTTTCCATTCTCATTTTACTGCTTTTTTGGAACAATTTAAACTGCTGATGGATTGGGGCATAACAATTCCTAGTAATGATCAAGATGCCATATGTTGTGAAAAAGCTGCTTCAGACTTTCAAACTAGGGTGAGCTTAGTAGATCACGAGTGGGTAGTGAGATGATTCTTAAATCCTTGAATTGGTGATAAAAATGACTCACAAACATATTTATTTTTCTTGCCTATCCCAAAGATATGGTTTTGACGTAAATTCTTATCTATATAAAATTTCAATGTAACAACTTAAACAATATGGGAATAATAGCAATGTACTTAGAAGGAAAAACATGGTTAAAACATTCAGCTGTAAAGCATGCTGGCAAAGGGAAATAATATAACAAGTTTTTCAGAAGATGCCACTGAGAGAAGGGAAACATGAAAGTGTACAGGAATGAGGATAAAGAACTACACATTTTGAGGGAATGCAAGGAAATAAAACTAGGAAGGTAAACAAAACTAAGTAGGAGGCAAGGTAATTCCAAGGATGAAAGTTGCTTTACAGCACTTCCTGGCATAAATTAGAAAGTGAAGAAATCTGCTCAGTGACAACTTTCTTGGGATTTACAAAACTGCAGGACAAAAAAAGGGGAAGTATGCAGCAAGATTGACAGATCAAGTAAAATAGAAATAATTGAAACTCACCAAGTATACCTGTATGATAGCATATTTAAACAAAATGATATCCATTATGAATGATTATGGTGTGCAATACAATAACAATTATAAAAATTAGTACAATGTAATGTATTCCATTAAAGAAATGGAATTTCTTTAATGTATTCCATTAAAGAAAGAAACAGCATAATGTGGTAGCTAGCCAGAGGTCCTCCTGAAAGTGGATTCATAATAATTCATAATAATCAAGAATTTCTGAATTTAATGAGAACAAGTAAGTATGCTGGTAAACACTATTGATTGCACTTCTTGTCAATGGGAAAAGATGATCAAAAATATTTCAATGGCTATTATGATCTGTGACCCTCAAGTTTTTACTGTTTCTCTGATAGAATTCATGGTTTGTTCTTGGCTTTTAATTCCTGATTTATCTGGGAGAACTAGCCAAATTTCAAGTTTATATATTAAGCAGACTAACCATAAAAGAAATCTGCTCAGCTGATTTGACAGCATAAGTCAGGGGAACAACACAGCAATGAGTTTGTTCAGACATAATTTTCAGAAATGTGGCATACGAGTATAGCAATTCATCTTAAAACAGAATAAGATTGCAGTTGTGCTTCATTATGTATATGTCCTTTGGTATGCTTTTTACCAAAAAATATTAACATTTTAAAACAAAACAAAATAAAAACCAAAAATCCAAAAGAGGAGAGAAAAAAGCACGAAGTGAAGAGACCAGAAAATTAAAAATATCAAAAGTTTAGGTAATCAGGCACAAATCCCCAAAATTATTTAGGTATATACATCTAAACATATTATTTTGAAAATACAGATCAGGACTACAATCAAGAATTTATGATTATATTAATGAATTAAATAAAATCTCAATTTTTTTTAATTTAATGTATGATTATCAACATTAGCAATCAACAAACCATGAAACATAACCTGTAAAATTATAGTATTGTTGATAAGAAATCTATCTTTAGATTTAAGAGAAAATCAAATTTTAGATGATACTCATACTCCGCATTTTTTAATAGGAAGTTATTTTAAATATCAAGCTACAAGTTAATTTGTCAATATTGCACAGAAGTAAGCATTTTCTAATGCAAAGTATAGAGTATTCTAACAGTTGTGAAGACATGCAAAGCTACTTCATTATATTTTGTAGAATTATAACATTTAATAATATTTCATAGAACAATGAGGCTAGAAAGGGAATCAACCTTTTAAAATTTGTCTTATTTGGTTATGATTCAAATTGTTGGGCTTTTTAACATTGCTCCAAATAATGATGAATGAACTGACCTAATTGTCCAGATTTATAATCGGTATTTTTTTATGAATAAATTATCAATTTTAGCAAACAATTCTTGAGTGATACCCTGTCAGTAAAATATTTTACAATCATTTTCCCTAAGTGTGGCAGTCAGTGTAAATTTAATATTGTTCTTATCTTAAAATTCTAATCGCTACATATCATTGTTCTGTCTAAAGCCTATATCTATTTATTTTATATAATATTTAACTTGCTCACTTTCTGAATCATATCTCAATTCCAACTTGTAAATAAGGCTGCACTAGAAGCTAAAAAACGGAATTTTCTTGAGGTTATTTTAATTGGAAATTAATTTCACAAAGAAAATTCCACGTGACACCCCATTTTTGCTCTCAATGTTTCCATCTTTCTTTTCTTTGCTTCTGGAATTTCTCTAGCTCTTCTGACTGGATTTATCTGCTACTCTTCTGATCGATGAGAAGACTTTCAGGGGATTTCTTAATGTTGCATCATAAGTGATGATGTGATGATTGATTTGGAGATTCTTTGGCTCACAGTCCAGCTTTTATGCCACACCAATATTTTCTTTTACAAATGAGCAGATGCAATATTCCAGAAACTTTCTGGCAACTACAGACATCTAAAATTGATCCTTGCTGAAAGGGATGCAACATCAGAATAGTGTTTTATTTTATTAAAAGAAGATATGCATCCATTTAGCTCCACACTGTTTCGTCCCACACAGTACATTTCAGTAGACTCATGTGCCTTCTCTGTCATAGCCCCTGCCCTCTGGAACAGCATTCCCCCAGAAATAAAAAAAAAAAGTACCCTTTCTATATCTCCTAGGATTCTAAAAAGCAGTGAAGATCTGGCTTTGGTCTTAGACCTCATGTTGATGGGATTGTGGGACCTCTCATTTAGCTTGATTTGTTACGGTTGCATTGTTTTGATCTGGGCTACTTGTGAAATGGAAAGTTTTTTCAAAAATTTTTGAAAGTATGTATAAGCCACCTAGAATCTACGGGTGAGGGTGGCTATAATAAATTTAAAAGAACAACAACAACAACACGATAGTGAAGGGAAACAGTGGGGTTTTTTTTTAAGGTTAATCAGGAATACCAGAAATTTGGTCAAGACATTCTGCCTGCAGAGCCTGTGCCCCACATCACTCAATGGCAACCCAAGAACTGCATTAAGTGAATGCTGCTAAATATAAACTGATTTGAATTGTTTGTTAGTGATCTGAAACTGACTGTTATATTGTTACACAGGAAATGGGTATTTTAAAAGAAACAGTAATATCAGATATTTAAGAGGAAGAGAAAAACTTAATTTCATCTGATAGTCTCTTAAATGAGAATAGATCCTAAGCACTTCACTGCAATGAATTATTTGAAGGACTTCTTCCAAATTAAGAAGAAAAGAAAAGAAAGCATTCATTTCAGAATATTATGCAACTATAAATCAAAATTCCAAACACTGGACAAAGGCCCATTAAGTTGTGCAGTTGAGTAATTTTTTTTCTGTATGGATGCCACTGTTCAGTGCCTAGAAGAATGGTGATGAAGTCTGTACTGGAATTGAATGTTCTATTCAGAAGTGAATTTTTAAAATAGCCAGGCTGTGCATATTAACAACTGGAAGAGAAAAAAAGAAAAGAAACTGAAGAACAAAGACATATTACATGTCCTGCAAGTAATGTATTTCTAGAGCCTTTTAAGACTAATTTGTTTCTAAAGATAACATCACACTTAACCCGGAAACTGAAGGCAATCAATACTTGTTTGTACTCCAACCTATCATTTTTTAATTCTATTCCTTCAGGGGACTGAGCCACCTGACCTCACAGTTGGTGCCATTTTACTCTTTCAGTGATTGTAAGGAACATTTGTTGGAAAGCAGCTGCATCTGAAGACATCTCGAATTCAGGTTTATTATCAGATATGCTCTTCATCGATTTCCCACTTACTCCTTCTACTAACCATAAACCCAAGCAGCGGCAAAACTTCCTATTATATCTGAACAGAACTTGTGATCTGAAGGTTCCTTAAAAAGAGTAAGACAACAGAGTTTGAATGTTGGTTTCCTGGATCTAGTCTGTCAATTGTTTGTCAATTATCAAGCTCAAGGTCTCGGTGTGCAAAAATAGGAATTTAGGTGGAAATGAATTTACGCCTACACGAGAGTGACTTCAAATCTTCCTTTTGTATAAGAACAGAACATTGCAAAATTATGTCTACAACAGAAATGGAGATGATGTATTCAGACTTGCTGAAGTGTGTATGTTTAAGCAATTTCCGGTATTATCATTTTGTGGGTGGAAGGCAATTATAAAAAGTTGGAAATACTATTGTCTTCAGAGTCTGCTTTATTAACACAGATTTAGAATTTAACATATTG
This sequence comes from Laticauda laticaudata, assembly GCA_004320025.1. Taxonomy (NCBI): domain Eukaryota; kingdom Metazoa; phylum Chordata; class Lepidosauria; order Squamata; family Elapidae; genus Laticauda; species Laticauda laticaudata. The sequence continues at coordinate 29,749 of BHFT01053728.1, forward strand.
TGTGAACCGACTCATAGTCATCTTCTGAATGTGAACTCTCAATGGGTTAAATCAAAGAGAATATCTGGTCCTCTGTCAACAATGCTTGGTAATTCTAAATTCTAAAATGGTGGTGTCTTGCTTGGCTGAGGCTAGTTTGGCTTGAAAGAGTGTTGGGGTTTGGGGGATGAAAATGCCATCCAGTGATTCTTTGGGAATTGTAACAAGAAAATGGAAATGTATTACCAAACTGTTATATGACTATATTGGATTGGCGATGCTTAGCAAGAGAGGAACTATTGATAAAGCTGTTCTGAACAGTCTGTGTTGCTTTGGACTGCTTTGGTTGAAGGTGCAAGCAGCAGAAGTATTGGTGGGTTGAGCAGAGGGTGTGAGATCAGCTACAGTCTCTGAAAGTGCTCAATGCTTCAGGCAGTGGAGGCAGCAGGGAGCAGCAGCCTTTGAAGAACAGAAGCCTCCCTCTGGCTCTGAATGTCTTCTGAGGTGGAGACAGAGTGATTGAAAGAAGAAACGAGGCAAATGTGGAGGGCTAACAACTAGGCTAAAAGCTAATCCGTATGCAGTGGTCCCCAACCTTTTTTGTACCAGGGACCAGTTTCACGCAGAAACACTTTTTCAAGGAACGGCAAAATCAATTCTTCCCCAATAGTAAAGGGCTTCTTAGCTTTAGCTAATATAAAATATATATTTTAATCACGATTACTCATTCTTTGCGGTCTGGTACAAAATGATCCACGGGCCGGTACCAGTCCGGGGCCCGGTGGTTGGGGACCCCTGATATAGAGCATCCCTACCATCTATTTTCTTAGCTAATGTGCTCCTTAGAGTCTAAAATCATTTACATGGAGTTATGGTGAATAATGAAGCTACAGATGAGAAATTGCTGTGTCACCATTGCAACTGACAGTTGGTTAAAGCATTCCATCCTGGATAGTATTGTTAGCTTCAGTGGATTTTCAACATTTTGGCTTATTTTAGAGTGGGCATCAAAAATACATTTTTTAGTATGTTCAAGTGTGTTCACAGTAAAAAACAACAATAAATGTTATCTTGTCCAATCGTATCACAGAATTTGACCATATATACATATGAGAAAATACCCAAACAAAGCTGAATACCATATCTATATATCTATATATCTATATATCTATATATGTTTTTTTTTTAATTTCTATATATCTATATATCTATATATGTGTTGTTCAGCTTCCTTCGGGTATTATCCCACGTCATTGGAGTTCTG
>BHFT01053729.1:0-10097 GCA_004320025.1 Laticauda laticaudata
GCAGATAGATAGATTTCTGAATGAATCTGTGATTCTGTGAGCAACTCAATCTGCCTGCCTGCTTTGCCTGATTTGGGTAAACATTGCTCTTTTTTTATAAAAAATTCAATATTTATAAAAATATTTATAATATTTACATAAAAGCCATGCCCAGCCAGTTACATGACCACCAAGCCACACACACAAATTAGGCCACAGAACCGATTAGTGGTCCCTGGGATCTAAAATTATCAGTTTGGTGGTCCCTGAGGTACAAAAAGTTGACGACCCCTGTTCTAGTCCAATCCCTGCTCAAGCAAGAGACCCTGCATCATGTCAGACAAGTGGCTGCCCAGTCTCTTCTTAAAAACTTCCAGTGATAAATTGAGGGCTACCTATAGCTTTCAACTCATCAGCTATTGAGAGGAGGGAAATCAGTTTTATTTGACTCTACAGCCATCTTTCTTTTCTTGTTTGGGCTTACACCTTCTAACTAGCATGGTCTAGCTGGGAATTATAGGACTTATAGCTCAACATATCAGTTGTGATGACCCAGGGTGTGGCAAAAAGGCAACACAGTCAAATAAGTAAGAAGAGTCCCTTTATTATCTCCAACTTCGCCCCCAATGTCCAGGTTACCTTCAACTGGAGAAAAACTCTCCCAGGAATAGCCTTTAACTGTAGAAAATTCAGCCCAAAACAAGGTACATACAAACTGTAACTAAAAAGTCCAAACAAACAAAGCTGCAGTAATTAACTTGACAGGACAGGAGAAGGAATTTCAGATTGAAAGCACGGCAACACTCACACAGTTGGGAAGACACCAGGAACACAAATAAGCACTGATGATACCAGATAAATTCACGATTTTCTCCCAACAACTTGCTGTGTGCAGCTCCCTTTTTAAAACTTGTGTTCCCAACCACAGCTAATGAAGGGAATCAGGGCCTTTCCTCCCCTATAAAGCCACACAACTCACGTTGCTCCCTTTTCCATTCCTCCTGCATACCCTATGATGAAGAGGGGTGGGCCTGGGTCTACATTCTAAATTCCTTTTCCCTTGTTCTATCTCTTCCCTGCTCTGTCTAGCGGGAACTGTGCCCTTCCCCAGTTTCTTCCCACAGCAATGGAGCCACACTCCACTCCCTGTCAGCTGGTTGGCCTCCTCCTCCAAATCAGATTCTGACAGGGGCATGACATCTATAAAGGAAACCAAGTTGACAGAGAGTGCATTCAAAGACTCATGCTTCTTTTTGTATATGTATCAAGTAAATGATTATTTAACAAAGCCAGCTAGATTTGTCATAATGGCTGTAAAGTGCAGGAATTCAGTTCAAATGAATGTAAGGTTTATTGCAAGGTCATGCTCTCTACAAGAATCCGTATTACTAACCATCAAAGCAAATTGGCTATAGATAAACAGTCCCACAGAATTCAAGGGAGGCTGGATCTAAATCTCTTGTGGGAGTGAAGAGACTCAAGACTAATTATGTGTTTGACCTTTCCCTTGAGCTCAGCCTGATTATTTCTCACAATGGCTATGACAATACACACCTGTATTGTTCAAGGTAGGTATAATGTTGAGATGGTGCTGCTACCCCTCTATAAGGACCCACATAGTAGGGTTCTGGTGAGTTATGAGCACCTCTAAGCAGTATACCCAAATAAACAATGTCCCCACAAAAACTACACTTCTTGTTTACTATATAAAATATACAAATATTACACCTGAGAATCCAAAAGGCCTTTTAACACGCTTTAAGCTTAAAAATGAAAATAAATTATATTTTGATTTGGAAGCACATTTATAATCACAAGTTTGGTGATTGATTCATTCTTTCAGACTGTCATCACTACTCCATGGTTAGGAGCACAATCCATTGGAACTGCAGTTCCCAAATGTTAGACAAGCCATTGTCACTCAGAACGTTGATGGAAGTACGGAGATAATAACACAGAGTATTGTACAAGCTTGCAAGAAGTTTGCTCAGGTAGCATATGTGAAACGGTAGAAAACCGCAAAAGATATTGCAGTTAATTAAATTTAGATTTTGCTTACCTTACCCCATAGTCTTTCAATGGACAGCAATAATCTTTTTCAACAACTGGGGCCAAATCAGTCTTCTCTCACCCTGTTCCCAAACCATAAATCTATAAATCAATACTTTTGAATTAAAAATGAAAGATGCTACACCATTTCTATAGATTGCTTAAGCTTTAACAAACCTGTAGGGAATGTGTAATTTTAGAGATGGAAGGCAATCACCAAAATATATATCTAAATAACTGTGCAGACCTGACTGGGGTGCAGAGTTTTCAGGTGATCTGAGATTTTTTGATGAACAAAAAGGATAAAAACATTATTATGAGGTAAACACACTTCTAAACTTCATAACAATGCCTTGAAACAAGGATGTTATTATTTTACATGAAACAGTTTGTAATCCCTACAAGGCAAATTAACGTGTAAGTAGCTCCAGCTACAGTTTTTTTAGACACAATTTCCTGCTTCATTTACAGCAAGAATTAAAATATTGCCTGGGATTCTAGTTCTGCATGTATTTTTCTTTTTTATTTGACAGGTTTTCTCCCAAATCATGTCAATATAATTGTAGGAAGCTACTGCCAAGACACACTATTTCAATAAAGCCCAGCTATCAAAATAATAGTCGTGCAATCAAACTGAAGAAAGAAGAGCAAAAGATGGCCGCCCAATTAGACTTGAAGCTCTTGCAGACACACCTCCCTTCTACATATAGGAACAATATAGTCAACATATCAGGTTTAATACTACATGTAGTCCTCGACTTACAACAGTTCATTTAGTGGCTGTTCAAAGTTACAACGGCACTGAAAAAAGTGACTTATGACCATTTTTCACACTTATGACCATTNCTGTTCAAAGTTACAACGGCACTGAAAAAAGTGACTTATGACCATTTTTCACACTTATGACCATTGCAGCATCCCCATGGTCATGTGTTCAAAATTCAAATGCCTGGCAACTGATTCCACATTTATAACGATTGCGGTGTCCCAGGATTATGTGATCACCTTTTGTAACCTTCTGACAAGCAAAGTCAATGGGGAAATTCACTTAACAACCATGTTACTAATGTAATAACTGCAGTGATTCACTTAACAATTGGGGCAAGAAAAGTTGTAAAATAAGGTGAAACTCACATGACAAATGTTTCATTTAGCAACAGAAATTTGGGTCTCAGTTGTGTTCCTAAGTTGAGAAATAGCTGTATAAGCTTTCTAAAGCCATTCAGACTATTAGAGTCTGTGAAGTGTTGTTGACTTTAGTAGATGGGGGAATAGCTCATGGGTTAGGTACGGTGGCCTAGAAGTGGAGCACTTGCCTCACAATCAGGAGGCTGTGAGTTAAATCCTAGGTAGACGCAGATATGTCTCTCTCTGGGCACAGTGAGAATATATCTGCTGAAAAAAAACTCTGCATTGGTGACAGGAAAGGTATCCGGCCAGTGAACACTCCACTCCATTCAGTTGCCAGACTCCACCTCGCAAGGGATTATGGGGTCGTTAAAAGATGATGATGGTTAGGCTCATCTGCCCTCTCACCTGCCCTTGAGCAGCCTGACCTATTGTGAACTCAGAATTATGAACTCAAGAGTTATGCGTAGTAAACTAGTGGTAGCATCTGCTTGAAAGGCAGTTATGGTGGCCATGTCAGAGTCAATGTTAAGATTAGTATTATGGCTGTGCAAAAATCTGAAGGCCTTTCTTTGGCAATGCTTCATGCTTCACAAAGCAAGCTACCTCCTACACAGACATTTCTACTACACAAGGAAACAATAAGTGGCCATATTACTTCACTTTGTAGTATTTTATGGATCCTCCCCTTAATATCCAAAAGCTGGATGAGGTCCCAGAGTGACACCAAGTACTCTTGCAGCACAAAGAGTGCTGCCTCTAATGGGCAAAGTTTTTCCTTCAACCCAAACATGGCGGTGTCACAATTTCCCTCCTTCTCCTCCTCCTTCTATCTTGCCTTTCCATCCAGAGGTTATTCAATTGAGAAAATATAATGTCTTTAGGGACCCCCTTAAAGGAATAGATTTTCTGGCCAACTGCCTGGCAGAAGAATGAGCAGGATTGCTGCTGCCACTGGAAAAAGCTGTATGGGAAGGAGAGCACAATTGTATGGGGTGTGTACAAGGGAAATATCAGATCCTCATCCCACCTGAGCCTCTTCTGAAAATCTCTTAAGAACAGCATGCATAATTTTAGACTGATTGCCTTCTTCTGTGTTGTTCTCAGTGTGCGCGCATAATTTGAGAAGACAGCTCCTCAAATTAGCCTGGTGGCAAAAGGCTGTCTCTAAGAAAAATCTGGATTTTGTATTATTCCTGGAGATGGGTTTTTTAAAAGTGCATCTTGCAGCAAATACACAGCATAGAAACAATGCTATTTGTTTCATATCTGATTCTCTGTTAAGTGCTTTGAGATAGAGTCTGGGACAGCTAGAACCTAGATCTTTTAAATAATAATAATAAAATGCAAAAACTTTAAATTATTTTAAAAACGGTTCAGTGATGAGCTCTAATAATATCTTTCTTTTCTTGGCAGTATGTTTCTTGGACAAGAAGGAACTGAAGGTTGTTCCCCCGCCCAAAAAAAAGGACTATTGGAAGTAGAAAAATGTGTACCAGAAAATACTGTGGTTTCTCACCACGATTTGCAGTCATCTTGTCCACCATGCATTCCTCTACCAGATTAGCTTTCAAGAAATGCAGTCCTTGATAGATAAATTGCCTGTTCCTATTTATTTAAAGCATTTTTTTACTCCATGCTTTCTCCATCAGCCCCCTTCCCCCTCCCCAAATCCTCTTCTTCCACAGTGACTTATAAAACCAATAATTAGATAATCCCTATCCTCAGGCATATAATCAAATCAAGCAAATTGTCTTTCTCTACACTTGATTGTATCTATGCCATACAAGTCATTACTCGGTGTTGCAGCCATTGAGTAATGAACAACTGTGCATGACCACCTAACTCATTTAGCAAAACAACTTCTGGGTCTAAAAAAAAAAGTTTCCAAAGCAGCAGCTCCTTTTTTTTACCCAAACTAAGCCTTGAATTGCTTAGCCTTGAATAGCTTCTACCTCTTGTCAAATGTCTGGTTTTTGCTACTGCTACTGAACAAAGCTTTATATGCCAGGTACAAAGGAAAAACAACTCTGGCAAGGAAAAGGGAGTCTGTTAACTTTGAAAATAAAAGCAGTTGTCATAAACACTCTGCATCTTAATGCTGAGTTTTGGCTTTTACCTAAGATTAATTAAAGAGCAGATGTTCTGTCATCATCTGCATTAGATATGGTTATCTTTGCAATCCCATTCTTCCATGTGTTGTATGGTCATTTGCATTATTATGCATTTTGAGCCCGGGGCATGAATGGAGAACAGGTAAACATAAGATCTGCAGAAAACTGTAATTCTAAATGCATTTTTCCTCTTAGGCCACTAACACTAACATTCTCTGTTATGGTGGGTTTTTTCCCCCCTTGGTCTTATTAAAGCCTTTCCTTTTTTAATTTGGCCTTGACACATTACATGACAGAAACACAGGTACATTCCAAAGCAAGCATACAAGAAAACACACACAACAATAGCATAGCACACTATCATTTAACATAACACACTATCTACATGCCACTAATAGGGTAGAGCAAATCCAGAACTAAACTTCTGTTGGCTGGAGTTTGCAAACTTTGGTTGTTGGAAATAGGTATGCCTAGTTTAATGAAAAGAAGGACTAAGTGTGACATGATAGCAGTCTTCCAATATCTAAGGGGCTGCCACAAAGAAGAGGGAGTCAAGCTATTCTCCAGAGCACCTGAGGGCAGAAAAAGAAGCAATGGATCGAAACACATCAAGAATAGAAGCAACCTAGAACGCAGGAGAAATTTCCTGACAGAGTCAGAACAATTAATCAGTGGAACGACTTGTCTCCAGAAATTGTGGGTGTTCCAACACTGGAAGATTTTAAGAAGAGATTGGATTACCATTTGTCTGAAATGGTATAGGGTTTCCTGCTTGAGCAAGGGATTGGACTAAAAAAATTAGAAAACCTCCAGGGTCCTTTTCAACTCTTCTGTTATTCTGCTCACTAGCGCATCCTAACAATTGAAAGTTTCTAATGTTTTTTTTCCTTAATTTTGAAGGATTTAATAAGGGGACCAAGCAGAGACCAAAGATGGTAATTCTGATCTGAGGATCCAAAACAAATCTGTCTCTCAGTGTGGCTGCTGGAAATTGGGTTTTTTTTTTCCTGGAAACTGTTCAAGCGACTATCGAAGCTGGGTGTGAATTATTTTGTCGCTGTAAATTATTTGATCTCGTTTCTTTGGCATCTCTATCCAAAGCAAAAGCTGGATGGGTTGTTGATTTCATTTTGAAAGGTAGGACGGGCATATGCACATGCATTTGCATATCACACCCACCACACACCCACGTTTCATTGATTGCTTTGATTTAATGAACAGTCATGCCACCATATGTTCCCCCAAAAGGTGCCAATAGACGGTGCTTTGCCATATAATTACAGCAACCTGGGGAACAATTGCACTGGACATGAATTAGTTGCCAGTTTTATTGGAGTGGTCATGTCAATAAATAGCTGATAATAAATATTTCATGACTGGAGCTTACAAAGCCTCTCATTTGTTGAGTGGCTCCATTTCCTAATGCCAATATGACATGAAATCGCTTCAGGAGGTCATAAATATTAATGAACGAGCACACCTATTGCCTCATTATGAAGTGATTAGAGAAGGTGTTACCACAAACAAGGTGAGGTGCCTGTTTCACTTGTGATCCCATTCCCTGTGGCCAGACGTCTGCTTAATAATGCATCCTTCCCCTTCCCTAATTCTCCTCACAAATGAACCTTAAACATTTGTGCATGGCATCCCTCGTCTTTTCCTGACTGATGAAAAGGAGCGCTCGCACAGTATGTCTCTTCAGCAGTTTATAACAATATCAGCTTATGTGCCAGTGCTGCAGCTGGCCGTTGATTTGTGGATTGGCCTGGGAGTTTTCACTCATCATGTACAGATAGCCCTCGACTTACGACTGCAATATAGCCCAAAATTTCCATTACAAAGGGAGACATCTGTTAAGTGAGCCTAGGTGGTGCAGTGGTTAGAGTGCAGTATTGCAGGCTGCTTCTGCTGGCTGCCTGCAATTTGTCGTTTCGAATCTCACCAGGCTCAAGGTTGACTCAGCCTTCCATCCTTCTGAGGTGGGTAAAATAAGGATGCAGATTGTTGGGGGCAATAGGTTCACTGTCTGTAAACTGCTTAGAGAAGGTGGGGAAGCATTGTAAAGTGGTACATGACCTTTGACACAGCAACTGTCATAAATATGAGTCATTTGCCAAGGGTCTGAATTTTGATCATGTGACCAGGAAGATCCTGCAATGGGCAAAAGTGTGAAAAACGGTCATAAACAGGGGTGGGACGCTACCGGTTCTGCCCGGCTCTATAGAACCGGTAGCTCTGAAGAGCAGCAGATACAGAACAGGTTCTGTGTTTGCTGCTGTTTGGCCCACCCACCTGCCTGGGCTCTTACCTGTCCTTTATTTCCTGCTTTTTCAACCTCAGCTAAGGTTGAAAAAGCAGGAAAAAAGTGGCTTTTCAAATGCTACGCACCTGTGCACAGTGCTTTTCAGCTGTCCAGGTGGCACAGCCTAAGGTTTCTTTACACATGTGCACAAAACATAGTCACCAAACCAGTAGTAACACCAGTTGAATCCCATCCCTGGTCATAAGTCCCTTTTTTAATGCCATTGTAACTTTGAACTTTAAATGAACTGTTGTAAGCCAAGGACTGACTACCTGTATCTTGCTAGGACTTTTTTACAGAAACTGGTTCTTTGTTTGCCATTGAAGCAGTCATCATTCTCCAGAGCAAAGGTGAATATCACCAGCTAAATCTTTCAGCAGAACTCTGCGCCATAATACCAGCTGATGCTTCAATTCAATAGACGCAACCTGAATGAATGAATAAATGCATATTATTTGATCCTGTGTGGAAAGGAGTGAATGTTTGAATTTTCCCATGCAGCAGAAATAATATTACGATTTGCCACATGGGTCAGCAATCTCTTTAATCAGATAAGGAGAAAAAGTCATTTGAAATCTCAAATGAAGTTTCCCGAAATCTCACAAGATCTCATTTGGGACTAGAAAGTCTTGAAAGCCAGTGAGAACTCACACATTCACAATTGCTGACCAGAATTCATATAAATAATATAAATAATATCAGTGCAAAAGATTGATTTACGCAGAATGGTTGCACTCACACATAATATAAAGAACAGCCTTATGCTGGATAACTGTAAAAAAGCTATGCTAGTTTGTTCCAGCCCATCTGTTTTCATTTGGTCCTCTTTTTGCATACACGTTGTCTGTCTGCCTGCCTGCCTGCCTGCCTGTCTCTCCATTTAGCCACCCAGCCAGCCAGCCAGCCAGCCATCCATATCTATCTATCTATCTATCTATCTAGCTAGCTAGCTAGCTAGCTAGCTAGCTATCCATTTTTTATCAATCTATCTATCTATCTATCTATCTATCTATCTCTATCTATCTATCTATCTATCTATCTATCTATCTATCTATCTAATCTATCCATTCAAAGCATTATCTAAGTGTCTTAATTTGTTACTATCAAATGCAACAAGCTAAGTTGTCCTGCAAATCCTTGCTTGTTTGGATTTAATAACCAACATCCTAGGTCTATAGATAAACATCAACTAACATTTCCATTTTTATTCTCACTCTATGATGCAAAATGTGGAAGTAAGTAGAGGCCAGCATACTATTTCATAGCAAATCAAAATAATCAAACAAGGTGGCTTATAGTTCTAGAGGTGTGCAGTCTAAGCACCTATTTCTCCAAATTACTTCTTTGATGAAATGTCTTCAACTAATATTTAATTCTTTAACATTTAGCTAATTTAGATGGAGTGATGCCTTGCAGGTTTGAAGTGGTTTAGAAACTTCATTTTTATTGACCAACTTCTTCCTAGTGTCGTTTCCATATTATGGCATGGTCTACTTGACCCTATGCAGGTCATCTTCATTGACCTGCATAGGAGAAAAGAACATTCATAGTCATCAAAAAGGGGGGCAGACTCATAGAACATAGAATAATAGAGTTAGAAGGGGCCCTAAAGTCTCCTCGTCCAGCCCCATCAAGCAGGAGACCCTATACCAACTCAGAGAAATGGTTGTCCAGTCTCTTTTTGAAAGCCTCCAGTGATGATCCACAACTTCTGAAAGCAAGCCATTGCATTGGTTGATTGTTCTTACCGTTAGGAAATTTCTCCTTAGTTCTAGCTTGCATCTCTCATTTTAGAATCCATACCCCTAACCACGGATTTCTCATTCCAAGAATCCATAATATGTACATGGAACTCCCCTCCCCCCCACCCTCTGAAGACTGAGCTTTCTTTAACCCTATGCAAGTCAAGTGGACTCTGAATTATTTTATTTGTACGAAGAGGAGAGAAATAAATGGCTTCATGAGAGGAAGAAAGGTCAAAATGTTGGAGAGAGGGGAATTCCCAATTCACCCTTATCAAGGTCTTCATTACTCAAAGGATCTTGGGATATTGAAGGCTTTTTTCCCTCCTCAAATCAATATTTTATTGATTTTTTCCTTCAACAATTTGTTCCAAGCCGACTACCTGTTTCCCACCTCAAGACATCTCCATCACTTTTACAGTTGTGTAGTTGAGAAGTCCCATTCCTCCAGAACATTTGTCACATTATGTCCTTTTTTTTCTTATCAGCTAGCTTTTCAACATATGGAGAAATCTTTTTAAAGTCACACATAATAAAGTAGAAATATCATTTCAAAATAAAGCTTAAAAGGAGGTTAATTTCATTCCAAATTACTTAATGTGGATTCATTCTAATGAAAATGTATTAAACAGGAAAAAAAGATGAAAACATTCTTATTTATTAAGTCTTGTATTTGCATTGTTATATGTGAAATTATAAATTATAATATATATATATATTATCCCACGTCACTGTAGTGCTTTTAAAGTTGTAGCAACGTTTCAGCAGAATCTCATCTGCCAT
>BHFT01053730.1:0-40031 GCA_004320025.1 Laticauda laticaudata
AGATATCTCCTGCAGTTTGTTGCTTTCTAAAAACATGAGAAAGCGATCGATATACGACTCCCAATCCTCCTCATCAGGGTTGAATGCTGCGGGCGGCGCGTTGTTATCGGCCATCTCTTTCGCTTGGTTCTGATTGCCGCATGCTTTGGTCTCGCTCTTCTACGACTATCCCACCTTCGTCCCCAGTGTTCTGTTTGGAAATAAGTTGTGCAAAACCGGGTTCCAACAACAACTCTTTTATTTCAACAAGTAATGCAATGGTAACGGAACAACAACCAAGCCGCAGCAGCCCTTCTTATAGCAGTTTGCTCGCGGCTGGTGGCCAATGACAGTACTTTAAGTGTTCCCGCCGTCCGGCTGGCCAATTGGATTGGTTCCTAAATAACCAATCCGAGAATGGCCTTCTCGGCCAGTCAGTTTAAGGTATTTGGAGTCTACCAAGTTCTATACACAACACTAGGAATTTTGGAAAAGAAGGCTGTATATCCATTATAGAAAACTTTACCTATATTGGAAATACTGTAAGACAGGTTCCAGAGACAAATTACATTTAAATGTTTGAATGGTGGCCATTTTCTTCTTGAATACTTCCTTTGAAATATGATCTTTAAACATTTCTTAGAATAGAAATATTATCTCTGATGTTCATAAATTGATGGTCCCTTTGGAACCATTGGCCTATGGAACTTGACTTTTGGTATATATATCTTCTGTAGAGTGGTAAGTAATGCAATGTGTCCTTGTTACAGAATAGAGATGAACTGTAAGCTTTGGCCACATACCAAACCGGTTCACAGCCTCTATCTCCTCTCCTTTGCTTTTCTAGTACCATCAGCTGGTCCCCAAGGACTGCAAGACAGAAGACTTTCATCCACTGCCACTTCCATCTCGTGGGAGGAGATTCCCTTGGCAGACCGCAATGGGCATATCATACACTATACACTTTACCTGAAACGTTCCCATTCAGGCAGCCTTATGGTTCACGGACCCAGTGAGTGAGATTCTAAGTCTAAGTCAGCCTGAGCATAATTGAGGAAGAAGGCATTGGGTCCTCCTAAAATTACCTCTCTTAAATCCAAGCCTGTACATCAGCTCTCTCCTCTGGTGTCCTCCAGTTGGTTGGATTATTCCCTTCAGTCCCATATTAAATTGAGATAATTCATCACTTCTCAAGGGCATTAGTTTGACACTAGGTGATATCTACAGATTGTCTCTGAAAAGATCACTTAGGGAAGATTTGTGGATCCAGAAATTTGTTGTATAACTTATTGGAAACAAATAGTCATAATGAGAGATACCATATTTATCTACCCTCTTTATATCACAAAGTGGGGGATGGGAGTCTGATGTGGGTGGATATGTTCTTCTGGTTTGACTCTTCCTTTGCAGCCTAAAATATCTCTAGGAGCGAAATCCCCTTATATGAGAAAGTATATTATAGAAAGGTAGGAGAAGGAGTGTTTTTTGGCTCTGCAGCCCACCTTTTGTGTGGAAATCAAACCCAAATTTCCCAAAATTACAAACAGATTTCCAGTTGATACAATCACTACAGGTAGTCCTCAATTTATGACTATCTGTTCAGCAGTCTTTCAAACAAACTGTGGTTATAACTTGGAGTTCCTGCTACCCCAGCAATCCGCGATCACATGATTACACATTCATACCAGAGGTGGTGTTCAGCAGGTTCTGACCAGTTCTGGAGAAGTGGAAATTAGTGGAAATTTTGAGAAGTTTGGAGAACCGGCAAATCCCACCTCTGACTGGAGGTTTTACAGTATCCTTCCCCTGCCACTCCCACTGAGCCATGCCCACAGAACTGGTAGTAAAAAAAATTGAATCGCACCACTGATTCATACTTAGTTGCTGTTGGGTTGCAGCTTACCACGATCATAGAATCACTATTTGCAACCTTCCCTAATGGCTTCTCCAGAAAGTCAGTAGGGAACTGGCAGGAAAGTCTCCCCCATCTGCACAGTCTCTCCCAGTTCTGTGCTTGTGCCACACCAGCCACTCCTGCATACCCTCCTCAATCCTTGTTGTGCCTCCTGTACACCTTCATTCATCCTTGGCTCATTCATCATCCCTGGCTCTTGCCGTGCCTCCCTCACACTCCTGCACATCCTTAGCACACCCTCCCTTGCCCTCAGCAGGCCATTCTCGCACACCTTCATTGTATCCTCCTCCTGCCCTTGTACATTATTTCACATCCCAACTCTTTCTGTTCCCCTCTTGCATTCTGGCACCCCTGAGCCTTGCCGCACCTCCCTTGCACCTTTACGCACACCCTTGCACTCTCCTCCACCTAGCAGCAGCTACTTATAATTATTTATATTTCATGTTTTTAAATGGTCCATCTTCCTCCGAGTGAGTTTCTGGGCAGTGTACAATATAATTGATAAATAAAATATATATATAAAACCTAACATTAAAAAACTTACCTACCTGCCTGCCTGCTGGTAAATCATCCGGGGCTTTTGTAACTTCCTTCTGGCTTCCCCATTGACTTGGTTGTGGGAAGCTTGCAGGGAGTTGCTTCATCTAACCACCATGGGATTCAGTTAACAAGAGCAGCCAGGTCTTCAGGGATTTCCATCCTCAACCAGTGTGGTTGCCATTATGACCACATTACTCAGTGATGGAAATTCCAGTCCCAACTGCCATCCTATGTTGAGGGCTACCTGTACATTTCAGTGTGTGGCAACAGAAGAAAACAATAGCAGTCCAACACATATTTGCGAGGGTGAAGCATGCAGAGATCTTGATGTGCATTGTAAGGCATTCTTTTCCAAAAGCTGAAGACTTCTCTTTGGGAAAGATATATGGAATTTCCTTTACTGTCTGGAAAATGTAAATGCAGTGTATTCTTTTATATATATTGTTTTTTGTTTTACATTGCAGTTAATGCTATGGAAAGAAATTACATCATCTCAGATCTGGAGCCAGGAACAACCTACAAGGTCTGGATGACTGGCTCTACATCAGCTGGAGAAGGTGCAGCTAGTGCAGTGCATCACTTCAGTACACCAGGTAGGAGAGACCGCTAGAAGCTTTGTTCCTTAAACCAAACTGGCATATTAACAGGAGGTGAGTATAGGAGCAAGAAAGACTGTGCTAAAACTAGCTGTGAAATCAATCACTTCAGCACAATTTCACTAAAGATTTTGGTACCTTGATACCTTCTGTCTATTAATTATAGGTCCTCAAACTACAGCTACTTGTTTAATGACTATTCACTCAATAGTAGTTAGTTGTGAGGGCACTGGATAAATGCTGTGATTGGTCCTTGTTGTTTCCTTGCATCTCTGTGATCACATGATTGCAATTTGGATGCTTGGCAACCAGTTCACGCTTATGATCACAGTTCATGCTTATTGTGATCACACGTTCACTATATACAACCTTTCCTGCGGCTTCCCCAGAAAGTCGGTGGGGAAGCTGGCAGGAAAGTTTGTAAGTCACTGGATCAAGTCTCCAACCTCCCCCCCTCCAAGCCCTTTTGTTCTTGCATTGTGCCAGCTACTATGCGCTCTTGTACACCTTCCCCAACGTCGACTGCACTCCAGTGCACTCAACCTATACCCCTCCCCCTCCCTAATCATGCCACACCCTCATTTAGCTGATTTCAGCAGTATAAGTGAACAATTCTGGATTTTTTCCATGTTGCAGTCATGTAAGGTCTTTGCTTCATGATGACAATGGAGATTGCTGGAATTGTGTGGCTAAGCGATGGCATCATGCTTTATGACTGCATTATTTTGTGATAGAGATTCCAGGACCAATAATTATTGTTAATGTGGGCTATCTGTATCTACATACTTCTGAAAGGGATCATATCATTGCAGCTCCAGCATTGCATTAGATTACAATTCCCATCATTCACAAAAGTGACTGCATACTTTTAATGGATTATCGTCACCACTGAGTCACATGTTTTAAAGTGTATTCCTTTTTCCATTAGAGACAAAATTGCTCAGTTCTCCTTGTGTAAAAAATTAAAAGTAGTTCATACTCTTACGATATTGGGGTAGCAGGGATTGAGTATGGTGAGTGAATGACAAGTTAGAGTTATTTACAATAGACGTTTTAATATTATTCTTGTAGTAGTTTATATTTATTCAGAGGATGTTTTAAAGTTGATGTTTTTATCTTGGAACCATGGA
Source organism: Laticauda laticaudata (assembly GCA_004320025.1). NCBI lineage: Eukaryota > Metazoa > Chordata > Lepidosauria > Squamata > Elapidae > Laticauda > Laticauda laticaudata. The sequence continues at coordinate 4,161 of BHFT01053730.1, forward strand.
ACTTTTGAATTTTGGCAAGTAAGCATCCATGAGATGGAATGGAGTTGGCAATGAATGCATTTGATAAAAAAGTAAATGACAGTGTTGTCCTTAAATCTCTTGCAGTTTTTGGTTGGTGGAGCATTGTGATCATTTTATTTGCGGTAATCCTGTTTACAGTGAGTGCCATTATGCTGTTGAAATACAGAAGGTAAGTGATGAAAGGCAGAAATGCAGGCATACCATCCGTATGGATGGGTAACCCAAGTTCTTTTACTGGTCACCTAAGTGCTGATTTGAATACTGTGCAAAGTGATCTCTGACATCTCTGTTCTGTAGGCTAAAGGGCCTCTGCCATAAGGTCCTACCTCGGTGGTGTTACGAGAAAATTCCAGATCCAAAACACAGTGGGATTGCTGCGGAGATGAACAAAGAGAGCACTACACCAGCCACGGTAAGAAGCAATTGGATTTAAAAATAACTGCAGGAGTTAAGTGCATTTGCAGGGGGTACTAAAGAGGGAAGTACTGTATTGTCTTCTGAGGTCTTGGAGGTTCATCTGCTTCTCTTTCTAGAGATGGTCCTAATAAGAACTAAAGCTAAAACTTTAAACTAAAGGTTGCAGATAGAGGTTGTTTAAGTAGTAACTGGATGGACATAGTCCAGACAGACTACATTTGACCAAGGCATTACTTTATGTACGTTTTAAAATTGTCTTCCATTCATCTTCTGGGTGGATTACTATGGCTGGCTGGTCAAAGCAGAATATCATGCCTGTACACTGTGCTAAAGATATGTGGTTTTCTTCTCTTCCCCACCTCTTTATTTGCCATATTTCTGCGCTTCAATGCTGATTCATAGCTGCACTCCAAAAAAGTGCTCACAACTGAATTGGCAAATGTATTCTCAAAATTGGAAACATTATGTAAGAGCATCAATCTCTATCCTCAGCACCTTCAGATTTGCATCAGATTATAATTCCCATCATTCACAAGTGTGACAAAATTTGGGAGTGTTGGGAATTGTAGTTCAGCTCATCTGAAGGGAACCAAATTGAGGAAAGATGTTGCAAAGAACAGGATAAAGATTTTCCTTTCCTATAAATATGAAAAAGGATAGATCCATAGCTTGGAGCGGGGGTGGGGGGAGAGGTTGCTTATCCTAGCAGAAATGGTGGGAAAACATGTTCCCTTCATCCAATATTTCTGCCATTTATGGAGAACTCTTAAAAGGGTGGCCCCAAAAGCTGGCTGGTTTGAAAACTGCCAAATTTGGTGAAGTTAAGGAGCTTGGCAATTTGAAAAATGGAAGTCAGATATTGAAGGTTTGAGGCTATGTTTTGATATCCTGAATGGACTTTGCTGTTCCCTTACAGTAGGTTCACTTGAGTTTGAGTTAGGGCTCTCTATGACTTTGCTGCATTTCCTCCCCACAGGAGACCCTGATCAAGCCTTCCAGCTGGTTTCCAGAAATTATGGACATTGCTGAGATATCAGAAGAAATCCCTGAGCCATCTCCACCACCACAAGCAGAATCAAATACCATGGTGATTTCTGGCTATGAAAAACGATTTCTTCCCACTCAAGAGGAAATCCTAAATTGGATTGAGCAGGAAAGAAACACTTCTCCATGTTCTGGCCTAAGAGAAAGGGAGACCTGATCTTTGGGGATTGTATACTCAAAGCTGCTACTTTGGATCCAGCTGCAGATGCAATTTATCTTGGAAGGACCATTCCTTGGGCTCTTAAAGCTCCTACTGTGCCTTTGGATAAATGACTGAAATGTCTTGTTAACATCCTTTGATCTTCTTAAAACAAAGAGGACAAGAAATTTAAGCCAGAGACTGCAGGGTCCAGATTCAAACTCCAGGATCTTCAAGACTCCTGGTGAGTCTTCTGATATCACTTCTGAACTTCAGCACATCTCCAGAATATGGAGTTGGTAGTAGTGTTGAATGATGGGTGCTTTCTTCAAAGATGCCCAAATCAGACTTTTTCTTCAGGTGCTAGAAACAAGGTCTTTGTGGCTGTAGCCCAGCAGATGTGAAATTCCCCAGGCTGGAACTGAGGAAACCTACTTTTGTTACTTTCTACCAAGAAGGCCTGTAAAAGTTTATTTTTTAAAGGGTAGGGTGATTCCCATCACCCAGAAGTTATAAACCATTTCAGTATAGTGGCTGAGGTGCTGAATTAATCACTGGGTGGCCATGAGTTCTAGTCCTCTATAGGCTGGATGATCAATTACTCTCTCTCAATGCAACTCAGTTTACAGGGAAAATAAAAATAAGGTTTAGGTGCACTTAAAGTGTATATTTTGAAGGCCAGATTTAAAAAAATCTAATAAATATTTGTAATATTTGTATTTTGTAGTTCATAAATGTTTTTTTTAAAGCAGCAGCAAATGCTTCTAAAGGATACATCAGGCTTAAGCTCAATGTAGAAACTGTCTCGTGCATACAGTTGTTTCCTTTGTTTTCCTATGTTTTTCCATCATTCATTTCTTAACTTTTTGATTATTGCAGTGTTAATGTCCATCTTCTTTTCCTGGCCATAGCACCAAGTTGAATACTGGAAAGCCATGCTTCTCCAAGGAAATCTTGTGGGCTGAAGCTTCATCTTACGAAAGATCTTATATATCAATCCTGGGGTCTCTGTGGAGCAAAAGGGGTTACTGCCCTACCATTTAATTGGCAGGTGCATAGTTTGTTCTTTATGATTTCGTAAGGACATAGAGGCTTGCTAGATCAGATAAGTACCTCAACAAGAGCAGTAAATTATAGTAAGCAACATCAAAACACTATTCTCCAATTCTTCTACAGGAATAGAGATCAGAGAGAGTCCTCTTTGGCTATCATGGCTGGTAGATGGATATCCACATGGAAAGAAGATCAGTTCAAGTGCGCTGAACTGATTTTAGTTCCAAAACAAAATAATTGTCACCAGTCATCCTATTTTTTTGAAACTCAAAGTGTATCATGAACAAATGGATCATTGAACAAATAGACTCAGTGTTCTCTCTTGAGGCACACATATGTCAAGGATCATATTGTCACACTTCAGTCACATTATAAAAGACCTAGCTTTGGAGAAGGCTTCAATGCTGGGAAAAGTGGAAAGAAAGAGGAAGACCAGCAACCAGGTGAATCATGGACTCAGTTACAGTGGTGATGGATGCACCTTTGGAACACTTGAAGGATTATTTTGGGTACAAATTCTCCTGGTCAAAATTCTACCTGATCACTGAGAGTTGACACCCACATGATAATTATAATTATAATTATATACACATTATAATTCTCTAACACCATGAAGTTTGATGTGGGTTTACATCAAACAAAAATCACACTACATTATGGTTTAGTGTGATGTGTGAACTCAGGATTTATTCCAGCAGTCATTCCTATTTTGCCATGCTCAGATAATCCCTGCATTTTCTCTCGTTATTTTTGTAAGAACTATCAGAGGTCTGGCTGAACACTATCCACAAGTGGATACAATTTTACTTTTGGGTTTTTCTCTTTATGAAGAGTCACTTCTGTCTCCTTTGTAATCATTCTAGTCTAAGAAAAACAGGTAACAATCATGTGATTTTCCATTGTACAGCTGTAATTTTGAGCAGCATCTCCCTCTAGGGTGCTACCAGGCCCCAGACTACAACAGAAAAGAGAGTGAGAGAAGGTTTTTGAGTAGCTAATGAGAAGGGAGAGATAAATTAGGGAATGCCCCCTTTAAAATTGGTCAAATCACAAGATTTAGAGATACAAGAACTTTAATCAACCAGTCAGAATAGAGCTTGGAGGTCTTCTCGTCCAGCCTTCTGTTCGAGTAGGAGACCCTACACCATTTCAGACAAGAACAGTCACTTATCTGAAGAACTTACAGAACTTACAGAAGAATAAATTATAAGGCAAGATGTCTGAGTAAGATATATCTGTCCTAAAAAAAGCAAGCAATCGTTTATTGCTGCTTACATACCCAGGCATATTTCCATATGTCCTTTAAATATTTATCCTTTAAGCAAGAGTAAACATTTGATAGCACTAACCAAAATGGTAGCAATATTTCCTTTGTCACCACTAGGAGGCAGGACAGTTGTAATATTTTGGATATTTTTTGGAAGTTGATTGTTTAAGGTTTTGTTGTTTCTTATAGCCTTTTCACTTTCAAGCTTGTCTCATGGGTTCCATTCAGCATGCAAAGGTTATTCACATGGCCTGCTTTTGGGATATAGACTTCTAGAGGAGATTTACTGCTAAGCTGAAGTGGCACTAAACTTATACCTGATCCCCAGAAGAGTGGTAAGTCTTCATTCCCAACCAGCCCAACCAGCTGTCAAGAGGTCGGCTGTTTGCATTTCATTTCAGGGGGTTGGCCCACACATCTGTTCCCTACTGGCTACTTATCCCAAAGGTGCTTTTTCAGGAAGCAACTGGACTTTCTTTTTTTTTTTTTCTTGGAAGACATTTCGCTTCTCATCCAAGAAGCTTCTTCAGTTCTGACAGGATAGTGGGGAATGGAAGGATTCATACTCACTGAAGACAGCTGTCATTTGTATCCAACTTTGTAGAAGTTCTTGGAGGTTTATTTGTGTCCTCAGGCTCACTTGAGTAGTGCTCCTGGTTCCTGTAGTCTGCAATGTTTCTCTGGAGATCCGTTCCTACTTTCACACCATTCAAAGGCTATTCATACTGGCTGCATAGATGCTGTTCAGACCAATTTGGGGATTGAGTTGGATGTCTGTCACAAAACAGAGCCCAGTTTGAAGTAGCTGGACTTTCTCACCACCCAGAGCTGAATGGCTGCTCAAGGCTAGCAAAGAGAGATATGCCCCAGCTTTGAATGATCAAGAGTTGCTAGGTTAACCTCACTTAACTGGAATATGGTGAGCCATGTTAACTAGCTTCTGTGCCAGAGGTAGTATTCAACAGGTCCTGACCAGTTCTGGAGAACCAGTAGTGGAAATTTTGAATAGTTTGGAGAACCGGCAAATGCCACCTATGACTGGCCCCGCCCCCATCTATTCTCTGCCTCCCAAGTCCCAGCTGATTGACTGGGTCTTCTTTTGTTGCCCTGCACAGGAGAAAGGAGGTGGAAAGCAAGTTAGTGGGGTGGGGGGAATGGGATTTTGCAGTAACCTTCCTCTGGAGTCAGGAGGGAATGGAGATTTTACAGTATCCTTCCCCTGCCACGCCCGTCAAGCCATGCCCACCAGACAATGCCCATAGAACCGGTAGTAAAAAAAATTGAATTCCACCACTGATCTGTGCCAAAACTGATATGTGGCTTGTTCCCTGTCAAAAGGGCAAACCACTACCTGGCATTTAAAAAGCTGGTTGTTGCTTTAGGTTGGCTCAGGTATAGGTTGGAGATGAGATGAAGGCAATGGGTGGGTGGCCCCATTAAGTGAAGGGAAATGTGGAATAAAGCAATGTTATTTCTTCAGACAAATGGTGTCTTTTTTCATGATAGCTTTAATTTTGTGGAGCCACCCAGAATTGTTCTGGCCTTGGGCAGCCTAGAAATTCAATCCATTAGTCAGTAACTGGTAGAAAATAAAAGATTATTGACCCAATGTTGACACCACAGTTAGGTGCAAGTGGGGAAATGCAGGTAGATGTTATGAATGGTGCATGTTTTAAATAAAATGTTATTGAAACTTTTACACAAGAAGGTAAAAACTAATATTATGGAAAGAAAAAGCAAAACATGCAAGGAAAAAAAACTGAAGAAAAATAGAAAAGAAAGAAATATAAAGAAGTGGCTCCCGAAATTATTTGCAGCTGTTTTTTAACCACTCTCTCTAAAGGTACATCATGAATCTCTTCTTTCCGCAATCTATCTTGTCTAATCATCAAAGACATAAATCATGGTAATTTTTTCATATTTATGCAACAGTCCATAAGAGACTTCTAGTCACCAATAAATGTAGTTAATGTCTTTTTTCTAATGAAAAGTCAATTTATTACTTCAGCTTTATTCCTCCATAGTGGGTGGAGACAGCAAATCTTTCCATCTCTATGCATATAATAATCTCACTGCATGATCATATATTGAAATAATTTACCATGGCTTTTTCAACTGTGACTTCCTTATTAGTTTACACTCTCAGATAGAGGGTTATAGATATAATTTTGTCTGGGGTTCATACTAGAAACCTCAGGTCCTCCCTGTAGTGTGGAATTTATATGACCTTCTGTTTCAGTGATGATATTTACTCTATATTGTAAAGACCATAAGTTCAGATTCTGATAAAGTTGAATACAATATATCAGGCTTAACCTGTGGGGATCACTTAAAAGAAAGAATGAAGCTGATCTTATATTGCCTACTAGTGGTGAGCAAAAAGTATAATCATAATACAGTACTAAGGCAAATACTGTACAGGTATCCTTGATTTATTACCACAATTGTGACTGGAATTTCCATCATTGAGTTGTACCTAATTTTACTTTTTTTTGCCATGATTGTTAAGGGAATCACTGTGGTTGTTAAATAAGTCATGAGGTTGTTCAAGTAAATCTGGCTTTCTATGATGACTTTTCTAGTCTGAAGCAATAATGTGACTTTGGATTGTATGTCATAAATACACTGCTCAAAAAATTAAAGGGAACACTTATACAACACAATGTAACTCCAAGTCAATCACACTTCTATGAAATCAAACTGTCCACCTAGGTAGCAACACTGATTGACAATTTCACATCTTGTTGTACAAATGGAATAGACAACAGGTGGAAAGCAGAGGCAGTTAGCAAGACATCCCCAACAAAGGAGTGGTACTGCAGGTGGTGACCACAGACCACTTCTCAGTTTCCATGCTTTCTGGATGATGGTTTGGTCACTTTTGAATGCTGGCGGTGCTTTCACTCCAGTGGTAGCATGAACAGATCACAAACCCCACACAATGGCTCAGTATGCAAGCTCATCCAGAAGCTGTACACGCCAATGCGAGCTGTGGCAAAAGTTTGCTGTGTCTGTCAGCGTAGTGTCCAGAGCATGGAGGCGCTACAGGAGACAGCCAGACATTCAGGAGACGTGAAGAGCGTACAAGGCACAAACCAGCATCGACCCTCTATCTCCGCCTTTGTGCAAGGAGGACAGGAGGAAACCCTACCAGAACCCTGCAAAATGATCTCCGGTGCCATAAATGTGCATGTGGCTTTCAAACGTCAGAAACAGAACTCCATGAGGGTGTATGAGGGTTCACAGGGTGTTGTGCTTACAGCCAACACCGTGCAGGGCTTTTGGCATTTACAGAGAACACAGATTGACAAATTCGCACTGGCGCCCTGTTGCTCTTCACAGATGAGCCATGTGGTTCACACTGAGCACATGCGACAGACATGACAGGGTCTGGAGATCCATGGAGAAGTTCTGTTGCTGCAACATCCTCCAGCATGACGTTTGGCAATGGTCAGTAATGGTGTGTGGTGGCATTTCTTTAGGGGCCGCACAGCCTCCTATGTGCTCGCTCAGAGTAGTGCCTGACTGCGATTAGTACCAAGATGAGATCCTCAGACCCTTGTGAGACCATATGCTGGTGTTTGGCCCTGGTTCCTCCTAATGCAAGACAATGCTAGACTCATTGCTGGAGTGGTCAGCAGTTCCTGCAAGACGAAGGCATTGATGCTAAGGACTGGCCTGCCTATTCCCCCAGACCTGAATCCAATGGAGCACATCTGGGACACCATGTTTTGCTCCATTCCAATGCACGTTGCACCACGTCCAGCGACTTGGGGATGCTTAGTCCAGATTGAGGAAATCCTAAGGAGAACCACCTCCACTCATCAGAACATGTTACGGTGTTGTAGGAGGTCATACAGGCACATGGAGGCCACACACAACTACTGAGCCTCATTTTGACTTGTTTTAAAGGACATTCATCAAGTGGATCAGTTCTTAGTGTTTTTCTACTTTAATTTGAGTGTAACTCCAAATCCAGACCTCCATGGGTTGCTAAATTTGATTTCCATTGATAATTTTTATTGTGATTTTGTTGTCAGCACATTCAACTTTATAATGAACAAAATATAGAATATTTCATTCATTCAGATCTAGGATGTCTTATTTTTGTGTTCCCTTTATTTTTTTGAGCAGTGTACATGCCAAATGCTAAGAACTAGATATGGCATGGAAAATATGTCAGACTGCTGCAAGATTGCTATATCAAAAGTAAAAATGATGCTGCTTTCCTGCAGGCCTGACAAAGAGCATAAATGAAGGTGACACAAAACCAATCCCTGCTTAGCCTTAGCCATGGCATTAAAGTAACTGCTGTCATATTAAAGCACGTGGCTTTGGGGAAAAAGCAGAGTTTGGTAGCCTTGCTAAAGGTAGAACAAGCTGGGAAGAGAAGCTTCTGGGCTCACTTTTCTCAGTAGGATTTAGTAAAATCAAATGGCACTTTGTCTTTTGTGAAGAGTCCCTCACAGATCTTGGGTGAACATTAAAATGACGTATGCTTGTTTCTCAAAGCTGTGAAACCCACTGCCTCGTTGGGCACTGAACGAAGGCTTGGCTTGATCAATTTCACATCTCTTGCCAAGTTAAGTCTGCATGGTCTGAGTCTCAGGAGGATCTTTCAAGGAACTCTTCTTCCAAGACATCTGGAACTCTTCTTCCAAGACATCTACTTTTGGAGCCCTGGTTGGCTGGAAACCTGACAAATCTGTTTCTTCCCTCCCTGCCTAAGTTGGATCAAGTACAGCTTTGTCACACATTGTACACTATGAAACATCCAACCTCACCTTCTGTCCTTTGGAGCTTCCAAAACCCGCATTGGCTGCATAGCACAACTGTCATATTTCTGAAACATCGAAAGAAGTTGGAAGTTGCCTCAAATTTCCACAGGAAAGCACTCCGGTGAGAAAATAAAAGTATTTGTTGCAGAAATGGAAGACTGGGTGGGAAAGCCAACAGAAGCATCCTTTTGGATGATTTCATCCATGGTTATGTAAATTTCGCAGGACCTTGAGGAGGATGTCACAAAAAATAGGGGGTAGGAATACCCTACAGGCAAAAAGGCCAACAGTGATATTGGATGGGTGGAAAAATCATCAGACAGCAAAAGATGGTCCTATGTGCAGATAGGAATGGGCAGATCTAATAATGGGGCTCAGAATCAAGCTTGCTTTCCTGTGGTTTTTTCTCTTGTATCAGTCCTTGGTCAGTTTGAAAGAGAAGGTATGTGTTTCTGTGTCTATAAATATTTGTTGTTCTCTTTACCACTGTGAATTTTATATGTATTATATTTGCCCCCAAATTGAGCACTCTGTTTTTACTCAGATGCCACTTCTGTCCTTATACAAGGCAATGGGCAGGTTTTCTTTTTTGTGCCCGCAGCTCAAACTTCCCTTAAATAAGATAAATAAATAAATAAGAGCAGGAGGTTGGACTAAAAGACTTCCAAGGTCCCTTCCAACTCTGTTATTCTGAAATAAAACCTTAATAATTTGTTTGATGTGTGTCATTGCAAAATTTGTGCCATCAGATATCAGCAGTTTGAGTGACCCGTTTGTTGGAGCACATGGATGGCTGATTCCCTGCCTTACAAACAAACACCATCTACTTGGCTTCTCCTCAACTGGAAGGATTTTGTTCTCAAGACATTGATATCAAGTACTTTATCTGTTCTATACACATATATATTACTGTCATAATATAGTGGACCAAAGTATTCAGAGTGAGGGAAAGAACTGCTTCTCACTACCATTCCAGGTCCAAACCTCAGCTTTGCCAAGAACACACTTGGTATATTTATATTATGCATCTCAGATGACTTTTGTTGCTATTTCTTCTCCCCATGAGATATTTAGAATTGGAGCCCTGGAAGAAACTTCACCCCAGCAATGTTTACTTGTGCCCCCTCCTTATATTACTTCAACAGCCACTGTCACTAGAAGGAAAAGGCTATAGGTTTGAGGCATGGCGTGAGATCTTAAGCAGTCTGTTCTTCCAGCCTCTGCTTTCCCTGTTCCATTCCTCTAACTTGATGGAGCACTGACCTACTTAACTGTATTGTTAAGTATGACTGAGATTGCATGGGATGTACTTTCAGCACTTTGAAAGTCATACATAAATATAATGCATTATTATTTATTATTCATGATAAGCCCTTGTTGGAAAAGGAGGGCTCATAAAGTGGCTTTTAACTGGTACCTCTTTCCCAGGACTGGAAAACTTCGGACAAGAGACAGGATCACCAATTCTTCATCCTTTGTCTACCCCCAGATCACCTTTGGGTCTTTGATAATTGGCACAAAGTGGATCATCAGACAGTTTTGCTAGCCTGCCCCATTTCCAAGCCCAGGAGGCAAATGTTCATGTCCCTACCCCAAGCAGAGTCACAGGTATTGCTTGTCATTGCATCTGACTTTAATTGAGAATCAGTATTAGCCAGAAACAGACATTTAAAAGGCTCTTACTGGCTTAGGTGGCGGCCCTAACAGAAGTTATGTAACTAAAATTAAAACAAAGTGCATAGAATAAACAGTCACCGAAAGGAGGACATGAAGGGTTGAGGGAAGAGCCTGTGACCTAGCAGGACACAAACCCAGGCTTTTTATAGGAAGGGAAGAATCAGAGCTAGGAAAGATTTCTCAGTCTGTTTTGGGAGGCAGAACATTGAGTCTACCACACACAAGATCTTAACTGGAGACCACATTTAGGAGAGAAGGTTCCAACAGTGCCTTGTTCAAAGTCCCTGCAATGCACCGCCTATTGGCAAGAAGTCCTCTTGTGTCCTATTTGTCACTGCCCTGCAAGATTAGTTGTGTTCAGCTGGCCATCTTAGCAGAGGTGCAGGAGGTGGGAACAGGAGGAAGAGGGTATTGCTCAGTGTCTGGAATGGGTCCATTGACTTGGTGAGTCATGCCAACTCACCAGACGGGGTTCAGGCACATGCGGAGAATGTGGATGGCAGGAGTTCTGCGTGCATATTGTAGCCTTTGTGTCCAGCCCTGTGAAAAGGTGGTGGAAGCCTGTAGGTTTGTAATGGCACATAACTCAGGTGTTTTCCAAGATAGGAAAATGCCTTGCAAGCCAAAGGAAGAAAAGATGGATATGCATCTGTCTCGGTTTGCCTGTTATTAATCTTTGTGCAAACACATGTGCATTCTGAATGTGTAATGTACATGCACGCACAACAAGGATGACATGCAGGCACATAATCTATAAGTGGAGGGAATGGTGATACAGTATTTGACAGTGCCAAGAAAAATGCAGATCTACACTGCTAGTGCAGGGAGAAGTGTGCATGCTGCAGGAGAATGTGTGGGCCGATACAATCTGCCCAAGCAGGGCATCCCTCATTTTCTGCTTCCAGGAAAACTGAGAGGAGAGCTATGAGAAATCAATAAAAGAGAAACAATCCTGTCATTGAACATTCTCTCTTTTGTGATGCAGCAAGCCTTCCATGGACCCATCTATGCAACTTGCTTTCAAATCCCTCCATGGAGTGTGTACTGTATGCATGTGTGTGCATGCGCATGCGTGAATGTGTGAGATGCTTACACTACATGATTAGCAGGGCATGTTACCACTTTCAGAGCCTGCTGCTAGGACCAGATCAATGACACCTGTTCTCCTCAACTGAGTGAAAGACGCCAGCTTACATGACCAAGCAGCACTGGCATGTCTTCTGCTTACGTCTGTTCTGCTCCTGCTCTTGATCCTCCTCCTGGTGTGATGCTGCAGGTTGGAGGTGGCATGAGGCAGGATTGCCATCAGTGGTGATGTAAATTGGGGCCTCCTGGATTGAGGCACCCTGGTGCTTTTGGGTCCCACTCTTGGACTGCTGCTGATCTCCTAGGGAAATGTCCTGGGTGATTTCTGTGGTTTTCAGCTCATTCAACAAGGGTTGTTGCTCAGCAGCAATATTTTCTTGGATCTCAGTGGTCTCTGCTTCTGAAGCCAAATTGGCATCTCTATCTTCTTTCAGTTCCTCATTTTCTGAATTTACAGCTGCATCCAGAAGGGGTTGAGCAGAGTCTTGATTGACAGTCAACAAAGCATCAAGAATAGTTGTCTCTTGTAGTATTGGACCCTGGTCATTGTTAGAGGTTGAAGTTTGAGCCAACAGGGTGGGAGTCTTTTCCACAAGAAATGGAGATGTCTTTCCTGGAAGAGTCTCTTCTGTTTCTTTAAGGGGAGAGGTTTGGTCCTGCAGAGAGACTGACATGTCCTCCACTACTGTTGGTTGAGCTTGCTCTTGAAGTGATCCTTCTAGAAAACGGGAAGAGGTCTGAAGTGGTGAATGATCAATTAGAGATCCTATCACTTCTTTGCCATCCAGAAATGGGAGTTTCTGGTCCTGGGGGGTAAGGGGATTTTGGTCTGGCCCAGTTGTTGGTGTCTCCTTCTTTTCATTCTCAGTTAATGGGATCTGGCCTGAAGAAAATTTATCACCCTCAGAAAGAAGCAGTGTTTGAGTTTCTGTAACAGTTGGCATTTGGACTTGCAAAGGTACTGGAACTTCTTCCAAGGAAGAATTATTGGCTTCTTCAAGGGGCATGATTTGATCAGACAGAGGAGAGAGTTGATTAGTAACAGAATGGGCTATATCCAGAAGGGAACCTTTCATCTCCAACACAGACTGTTCTTGGCCCAGAACAGTTGGCAAGATATGGGGTGATCTCTGTCCTTCATGTAACAAGGAAGGAATCTTTTCTAGCAGAGATGGGAGCTGGTCTGAAGAGTTGGGCAGTATTTGATCTACTACTGAATCACTACATTCTTGAAGAGCTGTTGAGATCTGGTCAAGATTTTTTTCAGTAGTTTCAGATAAGGACGATGGGTTCGATAAGAAGCCTTTAGCTTCTTGAGTAGTAGCATCATCTTCTAATAAGAATGCTTTCTGTTCTGGAGAAGAAAAATGGTCTTGCAAAGATGATGGATTTGATGCTATCAAGGATTCTGGCAATGAAGATGGGGTTTGACCTAGAAGAGAATCCTTATTTTCTTGCAGTGAAACAGATTGGTCCAAAAGGAGTGATGGGCTCTGATTTGGTAATAATGACTGTTCCGACTCCAGGAATAGAATTTCAGTTTCCTGAAAAGTTAATGGATTCTGTTCTGGAAGGGATACTTCAGTATCTGACAGAGAAGGAATTTGATTTGATGAAGATGAAGTCATTACTGGATCTAGCTTATCTTCTTCCAAAGGATTCGTAATTGTTTCTTGACCAAGAATGATATGGTTTGAAACAGATTGTTTGGTCTCTTCCTCCTCTTCTGCTGCTTCCAGAATTATTGTGTCTGATCCATGGCATTCTTGCATCTCTTCCCTCTGTGTATGACTTGCCTGGTTCCCTGCTGCTTCTTCTGTAGCAACATCACAGGCTGCCAGGTTTCTGGCAGGCTCTGCCTCTTCTGCATTTTGTTCTGGTAGTTCTTTCTGTCCCATTTCCATCAGAACTGACTCCTTGACCAACAAGCCTATTTCTTGATCACTATCTCCCTGCTTCCAGGGGAAATCAAAGCAGTTAGCATTATCCTGCAGAAGATTTGAAGGATTTTGTTGATCATGAGAAGTTGGAGATGCTCCATCTGGGCCATCACGGCTACCAAGATCACAGTCCAGGTGGTTTTTGGTAGCACAGCCAGTCTTCTTTTGATCCACCACATTGCAAAGACTACCTGAAGTATTCCATTCTTCACAGTCATTTCCTATGTTATCATGGTCTCCCAACTCATCCTCTTTTCTAATGAAATTCTGTGTCTGCCCAACAACATCCATACTTCCCACTTCCTGCCCCAAATGATCTCTGATGACCATCTTTTCCACTGCCAGCTTTCTTTGGTAAGCAGTAGGGGCTTCATTAGGATCCAAATTCTTCGTAGTAGGAGCAGCCTCGATTTTCCCTTGATGAGGCTGAAAATCCCCACCTTCTAAAGTCACAGGGTTTACTTTGACTTCTGTTTTTTCAGAGCTGCATTCATTGCCAGAAATACCTTTGGAGAACAAAAGGAAATGTCACATATTCTGGTCCTGATCTATATTCTCTTTTTAAATATATCCAGTAATATAAAAGCCAACCTTCTCCAATTTGGTGCCCTCCATATGTATGAGAACTACAAGTTTTAGAATTCTTAGAGTTGATTTATGTTTACTGAACACTTCTGATTTTGGCAGATATAGTACAGATACTGGTTTGCTTTATTATGGCATTCTTGACCTCCACCTGCCTCCAAAATCTGGGTCTTATAAGTTATGAGAGTGATAGCTTCTTGACAACAGTATACCTCTCAGTCTCACGTGGAGATCTCATATTCAGCTGGTCTACCTCTGTGATGATGCCCAATCCTCTTTGTCCCTAGTTTGGACATGGCACTTTATTTCATATTTTGACAAAGTGGACCACAAATTAGTGGATCAGCAAAATGTGATAGACATAGTATATTTAGATTTCCATAACCTTTTGACAAAGTGGACCACAACCTATTTCTTGGTAAGCTAAAAAAATGTGAGATAGACATCACTACCAGATAGATTTGTAACTAGCTGACAAACCACACTGAATGCGTAGTCTTCAATGGAATTACATCTACTTGGAGAGAAGTAAGCAATGGGATAGCCCAAGGCTCTGTTTTAGGCCTCCTTTGTACAAGGTGGAGCTCTACATGGGTTGCTCATGATACTGACATTTCTTTCAACTAAGACCAAGGCTCTCTCAAGACCAAGCTGATAATCCACAGAGTTATGTAAATCTGTATGGATTTACCATGAGGATATAAAATGATTTTGCAGCATCAGGGAGGCTAGAATACTGTATAACCCAAATATTGACATTTACACTATGATATGGCTTATCTTCCTATCTTGATTTATATCTGGGCAGTTGTGACCTTTCTATTTATTTCAGTGCAACTTGCACCAGAGATCTTCCCTAAGGGATTGTGCATTGATGGAAGGGGACAATGCAATTTAGAATTTCTACTTCAGCCAACCTACTGCATAGCAGATGAAGCAACCTTCGACTTTAGCCCCTTAATCCCTATTTCCAAATTCATGGCACGGTCTGCTGCATTTATTTAGATCTATCTCCCCATTTTTGTCTGATCCCTATTTCTCTTACATACGGCTCCAACTCTGCAAGTAACCTCCTGGGTAGGGATCTGTCTGCTAGCCAAGAAGCTCCACTGATGACACTGAAGAAAGTCCACAATAACTTTATCTTTCCAGCTCCACTTTCATTTGATGGTTTTTCACATTTAAAAGTTTCAGATAACCTTTCCAACACGAGATGTCCCTTCCACCAAACAATGCTTACAACTTCCATATTGTAGAAGGTACAGTGCCCATCTATAATGACACCACTCCCACCCACCCCCTGTTTTGCAGTGCTGAGGGAGACAAGCTGAAAGCTTCATTTTAAAAACTCTCTAAAAGCACCCTCTGGGAAAATGACACTGTTCCTTAGTCCTCTGGGCAAGTGGGAAGAGAAAGGGGAGAGAAAGGAAGAGTGGGCAGGAATAGCAGGGAGAGGAAAATAACACAAAACCAGAAACACTTTTGGCTAGCTTTTGCCCAGAATGGCCACAGCCTACATGTCATCCTTGAAGATTATCCCACAGGGCAAGCAGAACATAACATATATCGCAGTAGCGCTTAGATTTATATACCGCTTCACAGCGCTTCCTTTACAGTCCTCTCTAAACACTTTACAAAGTCAGCATATTGCCCCCAACAATCCGGGTCATTTTACTGATCTCGGAAGGATGGAAGACTGAGTCAAGCTCAAGCCTGTTAGACTCAAACTACTGAACTGTAGGCAGCCGGCAGACAGCAGAATTAGCTTGCAGTACTGCATTTTAACCCATTGCGCCACCATGTCTCTCTCCCTCCCCCCTCTCCATTTCCTATTTATACCATTTACACTAATACAAAACCTTGTAGAACAATCTCCATGCATAGTTACTGTGGTACTGGGTCAAAAGGCACATTTGGGAAAGGCAAGATTTCTTCTGTCTTTAGGAAAAAAGAGCCCCACTTTTACTATTTAATAAGGACATTTAAAACTGTCTCCATTATCCACTATAGGGGCTATTAAAGTTGTTTGCAGTACAAAATAGTACTTGTGTGCCTATGGAAAGCCTGATCTCCAATCAGCAGCCAGTCAGAGATAACATCTTTCTGACAGAAATTGGGGCTGGGCTGGGGTGGAAAGATCAAGGCTTTAGCAGAAGTGGGAGGCCTTATGAGGGAGGAGTTCAAACAAAAGGGAAAGCATCCTGTTTCTGAATGAACTTGTGTGGATATAACATTAAAGAAATATTGAAACAAAGTACGAGAAGTAAGAATCTCAGAAAATGAAAGCAGAACCAGAATAAAGAAAAAGCAAGGAAGACTGACTGTGGATTGATTGATGTTTTTGTATAGACCCTGGGCTGAAATAATTGAGACTTAGAAAATTGAAGAAGAAGAAGGAAAGTAAAAGTTTATTTTTGTGTGTGGGACTTTAACGATCATAAATTACAAGAGGTTGTAATGATGATATCTCTTCCGGGAATTAAAAATAGAACTTAAAAATATGAGAGAAATTACTACAGGAAAGAGGAGAATCACTTTGCTCTGTGTTAGAAAAATGGAAATGGCGATTGAGAACAAGAAGAAAAGAGTTTCACAGGAGAAGAGGTCGATTCAAGGAGAAGACATCTTAAATAGACAACACAAAGAACACTACAAAGAAGTGGGGAAAGAAGGAAGGTTAAAAAGTTGAGATTTAAGAAGGCAATCAAAGGAGGGAATAACTCTGTGAGTCAGGAAAGGCAGAAGACCCAGCAGAAAAGGGAAAGGAAGATATTAAGAAGAAAGAGAGGGATATAAACTGAATGAGAAAAGATATGGGAAAAGAGGCGGAGGAGAAGCAGTAAGAACAGGTGCATGAAATAAGAAATACAGAATAGTAAAATGTTGAAAAGAAATTGTTTTTTTCAGAATAATGGTTGATGAATTAAAAAGGGGATTCTGCAGGGTGACAAGGGGTATATAGAATATTCTGCATTAAAAATATTAAAATATGTGGTTAATATATTACTGATACTCTTATAAAATCAAGGGGGGAAAATATGCTGTGGAATCCAAATGAAAAGATGTAATGATTTTTATTGTAACTTTTTAAAAATAATGGTTTATTAAAGAATAAAGATAGGTAAAGGTATATTTTAATCATTGAAGGTGTTACATTCAAAATAGCAAAGGGGAAACCATACTTGGTTTGTTTTTTTTTTGTGTTAAATGTATTTAATCTGACAGAATTTATAAAAAGATATGTGTATGGAAAGGACATGAGCAGACTAAAAACCAACTAAATTAATAAGTTAATATAGACTGTTAAAAGCAAGGAGAGACAATGGTAACTTTTATTATTAATTATTATTAGCCAAATACATATTATCTTTATTTTTAAAATATAATATTCAAGGATTTATTTGTAAATAATTGAATGAAACAAAAAGATGTTTCGATTGAGATTAATGAAAGAGGCTAGAATTAATGTGTTTGTTTCTCTCCTTACTGAAAATTTGGAATGGTAAAGTGAATGATAGAATTAATATAAAATTATGAATGTATAATTGCTGTCATATTTGTATATAAACCGTGATTACCTGGATGTTGTCCACTAAAAAGAGATTTTTGTTTTTAATGTGAAAAACTGAATAAAATTTGTTTTTTTTTTTTAAAGATCATGTGACTCTCATGCAAGCCAGAAGTTTGCCATGCAGCAGATTTTACAAACAGTAGAGGATAAAGTCTCATTTCATGAATTTGGCCTTACCATAATTTTGCCTGAAGCTACAGTGCTTCTAATACACACTGGATCCTTCCCAAGTATTAGCATTTTAGTGGTCAATAATAGCAAAAAAGCCTATGTTTCATATGAGAGCTCCTGAGAACCACGGGATTTCATTTGTCATGAACTCTCAACAAAATAAAGTGATTACTCTTTTAAAACCAGAATGATTCTTCAAAAGTCCTGACTCCAAAAAGGACCAATCTGCTTACAGCAGAAATCAAGATATTTTTGTGATGCCAAATTTTCTACCACTCTATTTCAAAATTCATGTTTGTGAGAAATCATGTGACGTATGCAAACTTGCTCAGCAGTTTTGCCAATTGTCCTTTGGACTGTGGATTTTCCTTTTTATCACTATCCAAGGATCTGGTTTGATCCCTTACCTAATGGCAGACCTTGCCAATGGCTAATACCCACCATCTCCTGACATATCTCCATTCTCCAGTTTTTCTTTGGCTGTTGCCTCCATGGGCTTTTGAGGAGAAACAGAAGCCAACTCAAGTTTGGTCTCAGTAGTAGTTCCCTCTGTAAAGAAAGCATTACTTTCAGTTAGCTTAACCAGGTCCGTTTGCAGAGGAAGAATGCTGGAGCCAAAATATGTTTTTTGTAGCTCAAAATGTAAAACCTGGTGATGAAGCAATCTAGGCCTTTTGGTACCCTTGCTAAGATTGACAGTTCAAAGTCAAAACAAAACTAATTAGTCTTACAAACTCGGATTTAACAAGATTTACTGAGATGAAAGTTGTAAGAATTTCAGTAACTGAATGATTTCCAATTTAGAACCAATTTACCCTCAGTGTAGAGCAGTGTAGAGCAGTGTAGTTATGGATAACTTATGGATAAGTTTGGAAATAATAGTTTGCCCTTTAGTTAATTCATCATTTTAATATTTTAGCTGAGTGAAAGAGGTTAAAAACTTGAAATTTAGGCCAGAGACCAAACATTTTGAGGTCAGATGAGATATAATACTACCATTTGCTTGGACAAGGCACTTTTTATACTGATCCATAAGTACGAGCAGAGGACTCGGTCTGCAACTACTAGACAATTCAAGTGTGACTCACTTAGATAAATGCAGCCCAAATTCTATGAAATTACCATTAGTTATCTCTTCTACTAATTGGTCTGTAAATAGTCTTATTTATTTTAATGTAATTACATAAAAGAATTTCCAGCCTGATTGTGCCCAGTGTGACAAAGTACACCAGACAGTCTGCATCTTACCAAATAGAAAATTACTCACTTTCTGGAGAAGAGGAAGAAGTCCCATCAATCTGAAAACAAAATAATTTTTTTTGATAAGGTGATAATCAAGGAGATTTTGTATAAATAAGCTAAATGCACTTTATCTATATTTAACTTGATCATTCTCAGAGGAAACATTGTCACTACAACGAATAGGAATACAATCATTTTCCTTTTCAAGGTTAAATTTGTGTCAGGAGGCGTATGAATGACGGGTATTTGCCAGATTGCATCAGAAGCCTTTGGCCAGAGGTTTTGTGCTTACCTGGATACCATTTGTGCAACATCCACAGCAGTTTTGTAACTCTTTAAAACAATAGGCTCATTACTTGAGTTAACAGGACGATCAGATCAACTTGATGATCAGATTCATCTCTCATGCTACTCTGAAGTGCCCAATCAAAAGCCTCACATACCAAATGTGGTCACTAAAACCTGAAAATCACACCCCAGACACTACTAAAATTGTTTATTGCATGATTTTTTATAACATAACAGAGGGTGAAATTATATTAATTATATTTGAAGCTTAATTGAAATTAAATCAAAAATAGTTTTTGCTTTTTAAAATATAGCTCCTGGCACAGTACTTAAAATTCAATCTGGAACTGCCCTCAGTCTTGAAATGATTGTGCAAATACAGATCGTTTAATTTTGTCTTAGCATATTGTAGTTGTAACAGAATGTAGTTTATATTCACACAAAACAGTAAGTTGGAATTCTGCATAATCTTGGCTTTTATTCATGAAAAATGTGATAGAGCATTTTCTTCAAATGCTCCAGCTGAGGCCTATTTCCATTAGAAAAACCTCACCATCAGCATGCTGCTCCCAAAGACAAAAAAACCATAGACCAATTTCAAAGCTTGACCTATCTGTCTGAATATTTTTCCTGGTGGATGCCTTGCTTCTGATCTGATACCATTTTTGGAATGGCAGAAGAAGAATGAAAAGGGTGGCCTCTTGAGCTGAACAGTGCAATCAAAAGTTTCAAATAAGATTTTTAAAAGGGGGATGAGACCAGAGGTGGTATTCAGCAGGTTCTGACCAGTTCTGGAGAACCGGTAGTAGAAATTTGGAGTAGTTTGGAGAATCGGAAAATCCCACCTCTGACTGGCTCCATCCCAATCTATTCTCTGACTCCTGAGTCCCAATTGATTGGCTGGGTCTTCTTTTGTTGCCCTGCACAGGAGAACAGAGCTGGAAAGCAGGTTAGTNAGGAGAACAGAGCTGGAAAGCAGGTTAGTGGGGTGGGGGTGGGGAATAGAGATTTTACAGTGTTCTTCTCCTGCCATGCCCATCAAGCCACACCCACAGAACCAGTAGTACAAAAATTTGAATCCCACCATTGAATGAGACCTGAATTAAAGCTGGACTTGAAATTGATTTCATTCACTGTAGGTTTGAGCATAATAACAGCGAAATGAGATAAATTCAGGGGTGGGATGCTACCGGTTCTGCCCGGCTCTATAGAACCAGCATCTCTGAAAAGCAGCAGACACCAAACCGGTTCTGTGTTTGCTGCTGTTTAGCCCATCCGCCCACCCGGGCTCTTACCTGTCCTTTATTTCCTGCTTTTTCAACCTCAGCTGCTTTGCGCGGCACAGCTGTGGTTGAAAAAGCACAGAAAAAAGAGGCTTTTCAAACTCTGTGCACCTACATGCAGCGCTTTTCAGCTGTCTATGCAAAACAGCTGATGTTTTCTTTATATGTGTGCGCAGCGTGCAAAAGGTAATCACCGAACCTGTAGTAACACTGATTGAGTCCCACCCCTGGATAATTTTATCTAATAATATAGAAAGCTAAACATGGTCAACCCTTCTTAGTACTTGGAAGGGAAAAATCAGTAAAATGCTAGACTGTAGGATCGACTGAGAACCTACATAAAAAAAACAGCACAAGAAAGATGTGGCAAATGACTTTGTCATCTCTATTAAGACAATTACACAGATGTGTTCATATTAGTCACCAGGATTTGGATAAATTTTTATCCCTTTTTATAGTTTTTTTTTAGAATTGTGTGTGTGTGTGTGTGTGTGTATACATATATGTTTTTTTAAGTTTTCGTGGGTACTTACTTGTATGCTGTTCAGCTTCCTTCGGGTATTATCCCACGTCATTGTAGTTGTGCTTTTAAAGTTGTAGCATGTTGTCAGGCAACGTTTCGGCAAGAATCTCAATCTGCCATCATCACGGCTTCATAGATATAGAGATATAGATAGTGTGTAGTATGTAATGTATGCATGTAGTATGCTATGTATGTGTGTGTGTAGTGTGTGTGGTATATATATATGTTTTTTTAAGGCTCTCGCGGTCACTCATATTTGTGCTGTTTAGCTTCCTTCGGGTATTACCACCCACGTCATTGTGTAGCTTCTGTTAAAAGTTGTAGCTACATTGTAGTTCTGTTAAAGTTGGTAGGCAACGTTTCAGCAGAATCTCATCTGGCCCCATCATCCAGGCTTCTGGTATGGAAGTGTGTCTCACAGTGAAGACACACTTCCATATAGAAGCCTGATGATGGCAGATGATATTCTGCCTGAAACGTTGCTACAACTTTACAGAACTACAATGACGTGGGATTTAATACCCGATGGCAGCTAAACAGCACGCAAATGTAATACCGCAGAGCTTAAAACATAATATAATATTATTTATATATATCACTATATAATATATATACTATATATATATATGTAAAATATATGTATGTATATGTATATATATGTGTGTGTGTGTGTGTGTGTGTGTGTCTGTTCAGCTTCCTTCGGGTATTCATCCCACGTCATTGTAGTGCTTTTACCAGTTGTAGCAAGTTTCAGCCAGAATCTGCATCTATCATCATCAGGCTTCTGAAGCCTGATTGAATGACAGATGCATTCTGCTGAAACGTTGCTACAACTATTAAAAAGCAGCCTAGCAATGATTTCGTGGATAATACCCGAAGGAAGCTGACAGGCACACATAGGTAAGTACGCGCAAAACTTAAAAAAAAAACCCACCAAACTATATATATTATATAATATGTGGATGTGGAATCTTCTGGTTATTTCGGGTTTTCTCCCGACATTAAAAATTGAGATATTGTTGGCGACGTTTCAACGAAATCCAATTTCGTCATCTCAGCTTCTGTATTGAGGTTCATTACACAACAGACGAACAAAAAGATGAAGCTCATGCAGAAGCCTGATGATGGCAGATGAGATTCTGCCGAAATGTTTGTCACAACTTTAAAAGCCAACTACAATGGACATGGGAAAATACCCGAAAAGCTGAACCACTGAACAGTATACATGTAAGTACCCGCGAAAACTTAAATAAATAAATAAATAAATAAATAAATAAATAAATAAACACACACACACACACACTTTTTTAACTTTATGTATTTTATATTCTCTTTCACTTTTTATGTATTTTATATTCTCTTTTCACCTTTTCTATGCTGTTCTATGACCATAATAAAGATTTTCAGAGTGGGAGATGGACACAGGTTTATTTTTTTTTTCCTTCTATGACTTCTAATGTGAATTAAAACTTTCTACTGGACAACAGTCTCTGGAAGATCACAATCACATTTGTAAACCTTGAGGCTGCAAAGAAAGGCTCTTAATCTGCTTATATCTATAGGGAAACAAGCCATAACTGTATGATTAGATATTTATTATGTTCTACACATTGACCAGTAGTAGCTGCTCTTCTCATGTTGCAACTATCTTCTAGGCTACTTGATTTAGAAGGTCATAAATTAAGATTTGGATGGCATGGTTATGAGAAGGTTAAAGTAAATGTTGATTTTTAACAATCACTTTGTTAGATATGCCATTGTAAGAGTTTGGAATAAATATAAAATAAGGTTTTCTTTGAGGATACCTCTCTAGGTGTCTCCCCAGAAAGCTTTTTTTAAGAAAAGAAATGGTGACAAAGCCAGACTGGTAGACTTATGGTAAAATAATAACTTTAATTTTTGTGATCCTATCCTCAAGTCTAAGAAAGAGCTAGAATCAGAAGGACATGTCTGCCACTGGTTTACAACTGAAATATTTAAATCAGACAAAGAGAACTGTGGGTTTCATTTGGTTCTGTTAACAATGAATTGGAAATCCTATCTTGTGGTAGTGATGAACATATTATTGCCAAGATCTACAAAATGTTATTGAATTTGAGTTTGAAAAGTGAGTTTGTAAAGCATTGTATGATTCAGTGGCCAAAGAAGTTTGGATACAATGTAAAGCTTGAACAACGGGAGAATATGTGGATGAAAGGTTTAAAATTTACATTAAATTACAATTAAAAAAAAAACATTTTATAAAATGATGTATCATTGGTATTTAACACCAGATAAGTTATCAAGAATGTGTAAAGATATTTCGAATAAATGTTGGAAATGCAAATTTCAAAAAGGGACTTTTTATCATTTATGGTTGAAATGTGATAAAGCAAAGAAATATTGGAATAGGAGTCATATTGTAATACAGAAGATTCTCAAAATGAATATAAAGATAAAAGCAGAAACTTTTCTCTTGGGTTTAATAGAAAAAGACTTGGAATTTTTTTTGGAATTTTAGTGTGTGTCTGTGTGTTGACGGTGGCAAAAATGGAAGGACACTTTAATCCCTACAATGGATGAATTATGAATTATGGATGGCTAAATTAACTGCTTTGATAAAAGAAAAAAAACACAAATACTTTTGTTTCTACTTGGAAACCGCATCTGGACTTTGTGCTTGAGGTGGAAAAAGATTAAACTTTTATTTTGGGTTTTACTGATTAGATAGATCTGTTGTTATAGAAATGACTAATATACTATATATTACTATGTTAAAGTTAAAAGCTCAGATTCAATGTTACCAGTGGTGGGATTCAAAATTTTTTACTACCTGTTCTGTGGGTGTGGCTTGGTGGGTGTGACATGGCTTGGTGGGCATGGCAGGGGAAGGACACTGCAAAATCTCCATTCCCTGCCCATTCCTAGGGGAAGGTTACTGCAAATCCCCTCCCCACCCCACTAACCTGCTTTGCAGCTCTGTTCTCCTGTGCAGGGCAACCTAAGAAGACCCAGCCAATCAGCTGGGACTCGGGAGGCAGAGAATAGATGGGGCGGGGCCAATTCAGAGGTAGTATTCTGAACTACTCCAAATTTCCACTATCGGTTCTCCGAACTACTCAAAATTTCTGCTACCGGTTCTCCAGAACTGGTCAGAACCTGTTGAATACCACCTCTGAATGTTACTTCTTATTCTACTATCCAAAAAGGAGTTAGACGTCCATGCCTTTTCTTTCTTTTTCCCTTCTTCTCTACACTTTTCCCTCCCCTCCCCTATCTTTTCTATTATTTACTTTTGTATTTTTGTAGTTTATGTTAGAAACTAATAAAAAGGATTGATGATACCAATAGGTTTATACAAAAAGAAAGACACAGAGATGGGAGAGAGAGACACAGAGACAGAATGGCCTTCTGAAAATAGCAATATACTTCCAGAGCATCTTTAAGGGCTACTAAATGCCAACCAGAACAAGGTTTTATTAATCAGCTGTTTAATCTGACTTATCTTTTTATTTTATTTATTAAAATGTATTGCATCTTTCACCATGGATGTTTTACTCTGTTTCTCTTTTGTTCTGCGCTGCCGTGAAGCTATAAGATTTGGCAGCATACAAATTAATAATAAGTACCTTCACAATGCCATCCAATGGCTTCACCTCCTTCAGAGACTGCTGCTGCTGTCCTTGGGGAAGGTCCATATTATCTAGGTCCTGCATTTGAGACTGAAGACTTCAGAGAGAGAAAGAATGGGATATTAAAAAAAGTACAGACCATAGGGGAATGCAAGAGAAGTATTCCCTTAAAGCACATTGGTACTGAGGTCTAGGTTCTGCATCAAAGACGGAGAACCTGGGATCCTCTAGAATGGGGTTTACCAACCGTGGCAACTTTAAGACGTGTGAACTTCAATCCCAGAGTTTTCCAGCCAGCATATACATATATGCTTGTGGAATTCCAGGAGCTGTGCACATCTCAATTTTGCCAAGGTTGAGAAAACTGTTCTG
The DNA here is from genome assembly GCA_004320025.1 of Laticauda laticaudata. Taxonomy (NCBI): domain Eukaryota; kingdom Metazoa; phylum Chordata; class Lepidosauria; order Squamata; family Elapidae; genus Laticauda; species Laticauda laticaudata. The sequence continues at coordinate 29,229 of BHFT01053730.1, forward strand.
GATACGTACTGCTACATACCCAGCATTCCCAGGCTGCAAGACCATTGGGAAGTGAATTCAACAGCATCTAACAGCAAGCATTTCTCCACTCCTGTTAGCAAAGGGAAGACTCTTTTGGCAGGGAACTGATGGACTGGGGCACCATCATACATACTTTGAGATCTTCTAGAGCAGATTACTATAAATCAGTGATGGCTAACCTTTTTGCCATGTGCCGAAAGTGTGTGCACACACATTCCTGCACCCATAACGCAATGCACGCACGACCCCATGTTCCCCCTGACTCCCTGCACATGCACACGCATCTCCCACATGTGCCCTGCCCCCACGCATGCGTGGCAGATATCCGAAAATCAGCTGGCTGGCGGGAGGCGCAGGCGCATGCGCAATGGACCTGAGCTGGGGTGACGGCTCACATGCCTGTAGACTTGGCTCTGCATGCCACTTCCGGCATGCGTGCTATAGGTTCACCATCACGGCTATAAGTGTTCAACTCAATGCCTGTTTCTTATGTGTTCCTAAAATATATTTGAGCCAAATTAGAATAGGTATTTTAAGCTGGTTTCTGAACAAAAGTCAACAGTAAGCTTGACATTGTGAGAAAGCCCAAAGGGTCCATTTGTTATAATTTGCCTTTTTCCATAAAATGAAAGAAAGATTTGATCTGCAAACCTCATCCACATGATTTTTTAAGAGAGGAGATTCTAGTTGTAGAATAAAACAACCTGGAGAACCTGTGGCCTTTTAGATATTACTGAACTCAGAATCCCCAGATGTAGAAGGCCAGACGTTCCCCACTATATAGAATTTTGAAGATTTAAACCAGCATGCTCAATTCTTTTGTCATACTAAACAAGCTGGCTTTTGACATAAACATCTGCAAGCTGCTGAGACAGCTACCGAGGGGATGTAATTTATTACTTCAATATAGATGACTGTTCAATTAATTATTATTCATTGATTTGTTATTTTTATTTTATATTCTTATTCTATTTGTAATCTCCATTGGAAAGCTCCTTGGCTACAATGAGGGGCAAAAATGTTAAAATAAATGTGTCTCATTAGTCAAATAGATTTCAGGTCCCATTCCCTTTGATTAACAATTCACCCAGCTGTTCTTTATACTGTGAGTTGAACACTACTTACTTTCTTGGGCAATTGTTGAGTAGCTGTTTAAGGTGTGTGCACATGAGAGAACTGTGCTACATTTACAATCGGATTTATGTTTGTTCCTTTATGGCTTCCCACCCATCTCTCAAAAGGTAGGATTTATATGATTCCAGCACCTTTGTGGTTCAGCCATGCAGTTTTCTTGGCAATGGCCCAGAAGTGGATTTCTTCCAAGATGTTTTTCCAACTTCCTAATCCAGTCTAGTCTAATCTAGTCTGGTCCACTTTGGCATTACCTGATGGTCTCCCATCCAAATATAACAAGAATCAATGCTGCTTAGCTTTTTCAGGTCAGCCGTGGATGCTTGGTGGTTATCTTTGCATTGTCTCAGGAGGGTTGCTGAATCATCACTCACTTGAGTATTTCCATCCTCCCTCTGTCCAGTTCCCTCAGGCCAGATAGTGGTTTTAAGTTTCTTGTGTGTTGTTGCCTCCCACTCCATACACACTTTTAGTTCAGTTTTGTTTTTAGCCTCTTCCAGAAAGAATGCTCATAGAAGCAGGAGGGAGACACCAAAGCCCAGCTAAGCAGCACTTCCTGATGTCCCCGGAGGACCTCTATGTCATCATCAGTCTCTATTTGCAGCTCTACCCAGAATCACAAATGGCTGTAAATGTGGGTCTTTATTTATTAACCAACACCAGAAGAAAAGTCTCTGCCCAGGGTGGCTTACACTTAAAAACGTGATTCAGAGAAACAAACAAACAAAAAAAGGAGTGGGGAGGGGAATGAATTGGAAACAAGTTCAGGCAATTAATGAAGTCAGGAGAAGACATTAAGCTCCATTCAGTTATTTATGCTTCATGAAGAAAAGTATCCCAAATTCAAAACTGGGCAGAACATTTATAACAGAGAAAAGTGTGCAAGCTTTTGGCTTCTTTACAGCTCTTTTTTTCAGGCCGGCAGGTACCAAAAGTATAAGTTTAGGAAAACAGCAAGTGCAGAGTTCTGGAGAAATCAAAGAGTGCATATTTCTGAGACACTTCTCCTGAGCTCCCAAAGGGGGACATGCATGCATTTGGCTACTCTATGACTCTGACACTGGGGATTGTGGGAAATTCTTCACAAACTGGAGAGGAAATTCATGAAACAAAACGGGTGGTGGGAGGCTGGAGTGTTCTAGATGACAAGCATTGAGGATACTGGAAAACTAACGGGAGCTTGTTTGTTGAGGGGGCAGGAGACTCTGAGGCAGCTGTGGAAGAAAAGCCACAGACAGGATGATGATCTAAGCAGCAACTTGGGGCTGGCTTCTCCCCAGCTGCTACATCCCAAAGGTGTTGCAGATGGAGGAAATCCTCTTAAAGCACCAAATGATCTTTGAATGCTGCATCACACTCCTCTTGAAACAAATGCTCTGCTTTACGAAATGGCTGGTTGAAATGATGAGAATTGCAACCCTTTCCAGTTACTCTATTCCCCAAGCTCTCCATCCACCATCACTTAGGACACACCCACCTGGACAGATCTTGTTCTAAGTCTTGGACGCGAGACTCTGCCTCCCAAAGAGAAGACATGTGATCCTTGTCATCAGCAGGCATTGATGTTCCCTCCATCAACCACCGTTCACGCAGGGATTTCCTCTTCGAACAGAGACAGAGGTTGCATTTAGGGTCTGCTTCATGCTGGACATGCCCGTGGGCCATCAGGATGCATCAAGACAAACGAGTTCCAGTCTGAAGCCCACGCAGATGGCACATGCACACATACGCGTATCTGCTCCTATGCTTGTTCAGCCCCACCCATAGATATGGTCCCATACAAAATGACATTTCATGTGAAGCTCGATGGCTTGACAGCAGATGTTGGACACACCCACCAGTGCAGATACTCAGCTCCATAACGCATACCTTCTTTCCCTTCCACCACCACCACCCCTCCCCACCAACCGCACACCCACAAGCTTATTCTGGGGAGAAAGGGGAGCTCGTTCTTTGAGGAGAGATCAGGTCTAAAACTAAGAGATAAACTGGCTCAAGGCAAAGCATCCGAAGACCGCCGAGCAAAAATGAATCCGGTGCAAACCCAAGCAGCCTTCTGGAATTCCCGACATATACCTCGCCCCAAAGTGTCGGCGTGACCCACGGCAGAGCGCATCTCAGCCTCTCCCTCCCCGTCAGATCGGCTGTGGCTTCCCAAGTATGTCCCCCCCCTCCTCCCGCCGCCCATCTTTTGGCTCCTGCTCCTCGCCCGGCCATCTCCACCTCCCGGCGGTGGTCCATCCGTTCCTGTTTCCTTGTCGTGGGTGGTACCTTGAGGCGTTGGACTCGCAGTCTCTCTTCCTCCAGCTCCCGCCGGGTGGCTCGGACGCGCTCTCGCAGCCTCCGCCGCTCCTGCAGCAAAGCCAAGCCCCCAAAAAAAGAAAGGCAAAAAAAAAAAAAGAAAGAAAGAAAGAAAGAAAGAAGGACGGGGGTGGGCGGGCGGAGGGAGAGAGGCGAGGCGAGGCGGGAGCCGCCCTGCAAAAGGGCGGACAAAGGGCCCGCCGCGGAGGGAGGCAGGGCGGGACCGAGCCCACGTGGGCAGAGCCGGCCGAGCGATCGCGCCGCCGGTGGAGGGAGACGAAGCCGAGCGCAGTCAGCCTCGCTTGAAGGGAGACTTGGCCCGTTGATCTCCCCGGCGCCTCTTCTCCTCCTGCGCTTGCTTTGGGGGAGGCTCCCGGTCTCTTCCCCAGGCCTCCCAATCCGCCCGGGTCCGCGCACCCTGCATGACGACGCCTCGCCCGGGGAAGGCAGCGAGGGGCGCGGGAGAGGCTGCCGCGCCCCCTCGCCCGGCCGGCGGCCACTCTCATTTCGTTTTCTCAGCAACCCCAAACGCCTCGGGAACAGAGAGAGAGCCCGCGCCTCTTTGGATGGAAAGCTTCCGAAAGCAGCTGTGATGCCGACAGATGTATTGGCGTAGATTTCTTAGGAAGGATCTTTGGGGGGGTCCTCTTCTATTTTTACTTTTTTTTTTTTTTCTGTGCACTTAAGAAATTAGCAATGAGCACACAATTTAACTAAATACGTATTTTGATTGACAATATTAATAGTAAAACAGGACCAAGTTTGAAAGTATTGGCAGAAAACAATGTAACAGAAATCAAAATATTTCAAATTTTCACAATTAAAATTTAAAATGAGAGAGTAATATTGCACGTTAAGTACTGTATCTTCATACAGCTACTGGACCATCAGCCTTTCCAGGTAGACGGAATTTTAAAAAAAACTTAAATAGGAATGAGGGAAGGCTATTTCAGGGCGAGTGTGCAGCCAGCCAGAAATCCCTCTCCTGCTGTGCCAACAAAGGCAATATTTGCACCACACATAAGGCCAGACAGTCAAATTAAAAGTGAACATCTTTCATATCCATCTTCCATTCATATATCCGGACACATTCCATACATGGCTTTAACCAAAAACATAGATGACTATGTTTTCAGACTCTGGAGCAACCACTATTTAGAAATAATAGAAACCAGACTTCATAAGCAAGGCTCAAGGAACAATTCAAATTTTAGTTTCTGTTACCACAAAATGGTGTGTGTTTCAGGCTCAGATGATAGATGAAGGCTATGAATAAGAGTCAGGCATTCTGTGTGACCTCCATTAACAATTAGAAACTTCACTATGAACTACAGTACTTGTAGCTTCTAAATATTCCTCCTATACGTCTGAATCTGAGGTGGTATTCAACAAGTTCTGACCAGTTCTGGAGAATCGGTAGCAGAAATTTTGAGCAGTTCAGGAACCGGCAAATACCACCTCTGACTGGCCCTGCCTCCATCTATTCTCTGCCTCCCGAGTCCCAGCTGATCGGCTGGGTCTTCTTTTGTTGCCCTNTCTGCCTCCCGAGTCCCAGCTGATCGGCTGGGTCTTCTTTTGTTGCCCTGCACAGGAGAACGGAGCTGGAAAGCAGGTTAGTGGAGTGGGGAGGGAAAGGAGATTTTGCAGTATCCTTCCCCTGCCATGCCCACCAAGTCACACTATATCCACCAAGCCACGCCCACAGAACCGGTAGTAAAAAAAAATTGAATCCCACCACTGGTCTGAATATGTAAGCTTTATTTTTTCAGATCATGCCAACAAGCTAATAATATTTTTGAAACTTTTTGGCACTTGAACTCCATTAAGATCTATATTTTTGAAATCTGTTAAAGCTTCCTTTTATTCAAACTGATCAGACCCCCCGGTGATTTATTCCGTTCATATGAACAAGAAAGCAAAAGCTGACCGGCACCGTTCCTGGAATTTTGTTTTCATTGTTGGAAAAATGATTGTATAACAGGAAGCAAAGAGTCTGAGGTGGGATGGTTAAGAAAGAGGAGATAGTATTTCCCTGCAAGTTACGATCAATGATGGGTGATGTTCACATGTCTGTCTGGAACATCTAACTCTTGAGGATGGTGCTCATTTGTTTCACTGGCAATGACTTTCTAGGAAATGAAGGATCTTCTCCTTTTTGCTACCAGAGATCAGTTACCTAATGTCATAGATTTAATGTGGAACTACAGGTATACAGAAATTCCCACTTTGGATAAGAAGGGAAATAAAACCTCTGCCTGCCACATTGGATTTGGAGAGCAGAAAACAGACAGATCTGATACCTAATAAACAACACAACAGGGCTTCTCAAAATTGTGCCAGGTCACTGAGAAAAGTTCTTTAAATAAGAACTTGATCAGGAGGAGACTTCTCTGTGATCCCTCATCACATATGCAGGAAGGAGGTGGCATGGTTTAATTTGCCTTATTTTGGGTTGTTAACTTGCTAACAGGTGAAATGGAATTCTTACCTGCGTTGGAGTTGGATAATCCCCTCCCACTTGACTGTTTCCTAGTATGATTTGATTGTTGATTGTACCCTATGACTATCATTAAGTGTTGTGATTCTTGACTCTTGACAAATGTATCTTTTCTTTATGTATACTGAGAGTATTTACACCAAGACAAGTTTCTTGTGTGTCCAATCACACTTGGCCAATAAATTATTCTATTCTATTCTATTCTATTCCATTCTATTCTATTCCATTCCATTCTATTCTAAATGAAAATAAAGACTGGTATTGACTTCAGTTTAATTGGTACCAAGAAATGATTTCTATTTGGGCATGGACCTTCTGGTGGCTCTGGTTCCTTTGTCAAAAGAGTACTTGCTGCTTACAAAGTCTGTGAGTGTACCAGACACCTTGCTGCAGACATATTGCCACTGATGTGTCTGTTACTGATTACATACGCTACGCTCCCGTTTCTACGCTCCTGTGTGATATGTTACAGGCTGCTTCACAGCTTCTTTTCCTCTGCTACACTCTGCTCTATCCAGATCTGGAAAATCTGTTCAGATTTGATCCCTGCATAGAAGCATTAACTAAAACAATTCACATAACAATATTTGCTACACTCTCTGGAATGCAGCATTCATGTCATGCTCATTATCAGGATGTGTGTGTGTGTGTGAGAGAGAGAGAGAGAGAGAGACTCCACACAGTTATAGCTGAGCTGCAGCTCAGGAAACAACCCCAACCCAATCTCTGCCTCTCCAAGTCTGGGCAAGGCTCCAAAGTTCTCTCTCCTTCTGTTTGGTTCAGGTTGAAGCTATTGTCTGCTGAATTATTCATTTGTTTGAAGAGAGGATAAGCCAAAGAAAGAGACTCAGGTTACCCCAGGTTTCCCGTGGAGCAGAGCAAACAGCCCATATTTAGCACAAACCCAAAGCCCCTGGGCATAAAGTCAAAGACTGTAAGTGGAGAACAACTGGCACCTAGGTCCCTTCTACTTGGGACATTCCTGTCATTTATTTTAGCCATTCCTTGGACAAATCAGTAAGAATCTGGCAACTTTTCCCAGCAAAAATAAGATCAAATGAAATCTGGAGAGCAGCCGTTATTCTCAAGAGGGGATATCCCTTCTGCCTCTCCCCATGGAGAGAGAATCTCAGAAAATTCATCCCCATCAAGGCAACTTTTTAATGAATGGAAGGAATTATATGGTTGTTCCAATTTCTTTAGCTTTGTAAACAGCCACTGGCACAGTGAGAATTGAGAATTGTAGTTAATGCATTATTTCAGTAACCTTTAAATTAATCCAGCTACACCGCTATTATTGTCCTTTTAATCTGAGACAGAAATTAAGACCACAAATGATCCTATAGTTTGCTTAATCATAGTTTTCTGATCAATCTGGAATTTGATGAATTCACAAAATATATTAATCTGCAATACATTTTACAAAACACAGCTGGGTGTATGATTGATTAATGTCCATTTTGCCTCATTGCCACCCCCTAAAAAACTGTCCACCCCCTAAAAAAAACCCATTAAAATGGTCCTTTTTGATGGTGGTGGGGGAATCCAGTTTCCTTTCCCTTGCTTCTAATGAAATATCTTCATTCTGCTTTCTGTTGCCCAAAAGGATCCTTCTTTGTTATTTTATCTGTGTTAAATTCGAAACTGTAGGTTCCCCTTTGCAAATGCTGTTTGTATTCAGGAAAGCACCATGTCACATTAATAAAAAATAAGCATTAATAGCAATATTATTGTAATATTGCTCCTCCCTTTCATATTTTCCCACATTTTAGTGAACTAGGGAAAAATTAGGGAGTATGTGTTGGGTTTTGTTTTTGTTTTACATGTTCTTAGAGCATTACCATTACATCTTGTGGCATTGCTTTGCATGCGTGGCCAGAAAAAAAAAAGGAATAAATGCTGGCCCTGTGTCTCCAACAGTGATATTAAGGAACATAGGCATTACCTATTATTAAAGAATACAGCAAAATTCAGGAGGAGGGAGAAGGAACACCTGCAGTACCATAAATCTAGAAAAAGCCTGGTTGAATAAAAGCAGTACTTTTCCATGGTACATGGAATACAAGAAATGGTGATATTCTTTCAGCTTGGCTTCCTTCCCCTCCCACTGAATATCACAGCCAATGGGAAAACATCCAACAATTGCTCACCTTAATGTGGGATGGAGCAAGGAAGATGTGAGTTTTAACAGAAAGTTTATCCATTTGTCAAAATATGTTCTGTTTTTTTTTAAATATACAGTATAAATGCATTCAAAAGGAGGGCAACTGTTAGCTGGATGTGGGTTTAGCATTCTTCTAGAATAACTTTTGTTTTAGGATAGCACTCAAAGGAGACAGGCTATTCTATCAAAAGACTAAATAAATTATATCATCTGACATTTGGTTCCTTTTGAACATAGGATTGATATGACTCCACCAGTAGCCCAAACAACAACCATCCGGAACGGGGAGATTTGTGCAATGATGCACCAGAGAAAAAGTTGTCCCTCTCCTTCTCTAATGTGCAGTCCTGCCCCATACTCAGTTGCTGCTCAGGCTAATCCAGATTTCCAGGTTACAGATTTACTTTGAAGAACCTGGTATGAAAGAACCAACCACAGGTAGTCCTCAATTATGAGAATAATTAACCCTAAAATTTCTGTAACTGTGAGACATTTATTAAGTGAGCTTTAAACCCCCCCCCCCATTTTACTACTTTTGCTGCCACATTTGTTAAATGAACCCCAGTAGCTTTTAGGTGAGTAACATGGTTGCGAAGTGAATCTGGCTTCCCACACTGACTTTGTTTGTCAGAATGGCACTAAAGGTGATCACATGACCCCAAGACACTGCAACCATCATAAATATGAGTCAGCTGCCAAGCAGCCATAAGGATGCTGCAATGGTCAGAACTGTGAAAAATGGCCATAAGTTACTTTTTTCAGTGCCTGAAAAACTTTGCATGGTCACTAAACGAACTGTTGTTAAGTCAAGGACTATCTGTATTCTGTTGTCTAGTGCATAAAGGACCTAGAAGATGTGGAGAAACAGGGACCACCCCAAAACAGGTTCAACTGATCAAGAGAGTTAGAAGTTATCTGGCTGGCACATGGTGGATGAAGAAAGCTAGATACCCCTGATAAAACCAGTTCAACTTGCTGCTTGTTTAAAGAGGGGAAACACTAATACTGTAATAGCTAAGGACAACTTTCAGCGACCCCAGATACGGGCTGTGGATGAGAAAGGACACGGCAGGAAAAAAACAAAAACAAAGTGGTTAAGTACAAGTAGGAAAAGGCTCCAAAACTGCCACCCACTCAGCAGACCCTGCTAGAATCACATGCCATCACCATTCTGCTCCTGCAGGATTGTTATCTTTACTTTGTTATTCAATGGGAGATTACATATCTGGCAACGCTCACAGGGTGAATGGAAGGATGATCTTAGTGAGCCTCCCAGAAGGTTGATACATATCATAAACCAGGCTTTAACTGACATCTGTTCCAAATTAAAACCACATAATATGAAATTCTGAGCTGCATGAGCATAATACAAATTGCATGATCTTGAGTTTCATGCCCCATCTCTCTACAGCCAAGCTGGACCCACAAGAACCACACATAAATGAATCAAGTTACCATGTCTACAGGCCCCATACTTTGAAAATGGTTATCTGATCAAGTGGGACTGCCAATCCACCCGCTTCTTCCTAGTTCCATTTTGGGACGGTGGGTGAGGGGATTCCTGCAGTAGAATGTTAGTATTGAAACTTCCTTTGCATAAATGCCATAGGGGAGAATGGGAAAACACACTTACCGTAATAACATGCAGCCGCTGTGCAAATAAGGAGCTTTCTGCCATTTTCCTTCTGAAACAGAAAAAGAGCCTTTGGGGATATGTCCAGAGGACACTGGTTGATAGAATTCATCATGTCATCCTCTTTTCTTCCCCAAATCCCATCTCAGGTTCTTACATGTTCTATTCCCTGTACTCTGGTAAACCTTTCTCTCCCTCTCTTGGGCTCCCAACAGTTGGTCATTGTCTTTTCATGACTTTCGGTAGCAAGCATACAGGCAGATTCCTCTCCACTAACTACTTCTATCACCTGACCCACCACCGTGTTCCTTTTTCAATGGAGAAGCAGCATCATTTATTTTATTTATTTATTTAAATTGGAAAATAAATATAGAAGGCATCGCAACACAGCTCAGCTGAAAGAGGTAAAATATAAATGTCAAATTTTAAAAAGCACATCCCCAAAGGTGTGTACTCATAGCCATATCGTATGTATAGCACAAAGGCAGATATTAAAGGCTCCATCGGAAAGTGAAATGGCCAATTATGTGCTAAGAATGCTGCATGAAGCCCTCTTCTGCTGGTCTTCAGGCATCTCTTTTCAGACCACTATTGTCACATATAAAAACACTGCAGTGCATATTCTGCAAACATGGTAAGCCAGGAATGGGAACCACACAGTCTATCCTCAGCTCAGAATGTCCTTTCCCTGAGACTGCACTGACAAATTACAGGAGTATGATTTTCAGTAATAATTCTGAAATTATCTATCTATCTACCATATCTTATTTGTCTGGATGGATGGACTCGCAACTGGCTGGCAAACCGTACTCAACGAGTAGTCGTTAATGGGTCTAAGTCTACATGGAGGGAAGTAAGCAGTGGGAGTGTCACAAGGTTCCGTCTTAGGCCCCGTACTCTTCAGTATCTTCATTAATGACATAAATGAGGGAATAGAAGGGGAACTTACCAAATGTGCAGATGATGCTAAGCTGGCAGAAATAGCTCATACCCAAAAAGATAGGCTCAAGATCCAGATGGATCTTGACAGACTAGAACACTGGGCCATATCTAACA
>BHFT01053733.1:0-28378 GCA_004320025.1 Laticauda laticaudata
TGCAAATTTTTGCCCCTTTTGAGAGCGGATAACAACGGATGAAACATTTTGCTCATCCGTTGTGTCCGTTTTGCATCCGTTGGGCAGTGTGACAGGGCCTTTATAAACTGCAGTTTTTTGCCAAATGAGCAGTTATAGCAGAATTATAAAAACAACCATGAATGCAAAGACACCAACACCACAAATTTGAAAACAAATTTTACATGGAGCCCATAATCTTCCACCCAACAATTTTGAAAAAGAAATAGGCTGGAATCACAAATGCTGCTCAGATGAAATGTTGAGTTTTTTTGGATTTGAACTGTGAATATGATTCACAAGAAGCTTTGCACAATGTGTGAGTCCAGCCAAATAGGACTATCATGTTAATCTAATTGAGGGACTCTGGAAGTTGAAGTCTTAAAAGTTGGCAAGTTTGAAAATACCAATCTGAGGATTTCATGCTCACTCTGAGCTTGGCTGTCTATCGACTGGAGAATCAGAATCAGAGAGGGAAAGAGGGAGGGAGGGAAGGAGAGATTGAAATCTAGCAAGCAATTACGGGTCATATGACAAAACTGAATTGATGGAGCCTTTCATCAATTTTCTGATACTGAAAGCATCAACGAATGGAACAGAAATTGCATTTAGAAGCTTTCAAGAAGAGACTGGACTGCCATCTGTCAGAAATGGTATTAGTGTCTCCTGTTTGGGCAGGGGGTTGCATTAGATGACTTACAAGGTCCCTTCCAATTTGTTAATATGTTAAAATAAGGAAAGGGGAGGAATGGGTCCAGTAATAGAGCCAGATTTAGAAGGGAGCATGAAGGTCTTTTAATCCAACCTCCTGCTCAGGCAGGAAACCTTGTACCATTTCAGACAATTTGTATTTGTACACTAGCTGATAATCCAGCACTGCCAACTATCCCAATTATCCTGTAGTCAGGACTCAGACTGGTGTAAGGTCTCTGAAGCTCTAGAGGTAGTAGATCTATCTCTCTTGTCTCTCTTTAGTTGGGCCTCACCAGTGGTGGGATTCAATTTTTTTTACTACTGGTTCTGTGGGCATGGCTTATTTTGTGGGCATGGCTTTGCAGTCATGTGACTGGCAGGGTGGGGCTTGTTGGTCATGTGACTGGCTGGATGTGGCTTCTTGGTCATGTGACTAATCGCCAAATCACACCCAATCACACACTGGTCATGTGACTTGGCATGGCCAAGTTGATGTCACTGACTTTTTTGCCTTAATGAATGACTTGCAGAAAGAAGGTATTTTGTTTTTAATTTTGTGCACTTACTATTTAAATAAGAATAAAACAATATGCACAAACAATGAAGGAGGTACACACAAGTACTTACATAAGTATTATAAAAGTGCTGTGTGTCTTCAGTGTCACTGACTTCTTTGCCCTTATAAATGACCTGCAGAAAGAAGGCATTTTCTTAAGTTTTTAATTTTGTGCACTTGCTACTGAAAGAAGAATAAAAAAAACACACCCAAATAATAAAGGAGCTATATATAAATCCTTACATAAAAGTGTTATTTGAGATTTTTTCCACAATGTTCTTTCATTGGCGCCCTCCTCACTTGCACTTTTCTTAGTTTTTACCCTTGGATTACTGGCTGTGTGATGGTGTGCTCGTAGCCATTTTTTGACAGTCAGAAAAGGGTCCCATTCTTTTAGAATTATTTTAGCCAATACCACTAATAGTCATCAGGTTGGTTATGTTAAGCCCATGTCCCACTGCACCAACAGATGCAAAGAGGATGTAAAATGGACAAAAAAGCTTGCCATCCATTGGAACTCCACTTGAGAAAACGCGAGGCATCCGTTTGTGTAACTCATTGCATACGTGTTCCATTACGCTCTATCACATCGAGCTCCAGTCCACTGAGATCTGTCATCTTTTGCGCAAGATTTTGAGCTGCACAAAACTTTTTGAGGCGATATGAACTGTGTCCACATGACGACATACAATCCACAACAACATACGGAACAAATGTTTAATGTCTGTTTATCATCCATAAAGTCCGCTGTATCCTCTCTGATCCTCTGGCCATCTCCCTCAACTCAAATCCGCCTGGCAGCTGAAACGGAAAGGGGGGAAACAAAGGTACATGGGAACGTCTACAAAGCGTTAGTCGCACAGAAATAGAAAAGGCATTGTAAGCGTATGCATCGTTATATAAAGTATTAAATGGAACAAAAAATGTTGTATATGGCGATGTAATCTCGGATATATTAGGATGCTTGCAGTATGTCTAGAGTATGAAGGACACTGGCGAAAACAACATTCCTTACAAGAAAGGGGGAGAAAATACCCGGAACTCAGTATGAGTCCAGCAGCTGTGTGCAGCAGACCTCTTCACCCTGTGTCTTGGCTCTTCCACATCATCCATTGTTCACACCATGGATCTTCACAACAGTCCTTATGGTAGCTGCGATCTTCAACACCAGAACCCAGCTGTGTTCAGCATATTTCAACTTTTCTACACAAGGAAAAGAAGGCAGACGTTCAAAAGCTGTGTGGTCCGAGGATGGACGGTGAGAAGATGAATGGAGTTTGGACTGTATGACAAGCTGATGATGGAGCTGAGGAATTATAGACACTCGTGCATATTCCCATCAACCTTTCATGAGGATGCCTCCAGCCATGTTGTGAGAAAATTGTAGGCATCTGAGACCCTGGTTGACAAGATTGAGCAACCAACTTCATCCAACCTGGACCTTGGACATGAAGGTGGCCGCTGATCTGCACCACCTGGCCTCTGGAACCCATTACAGAAACATTGCAGTAAATGCTGGACAATGCCACAAACAGCACTTGCAAAGTGGTCAGAGAAGTGGTGGCAGGCCATCATCGAAGATACGTGAGAGCTCCTCCAGTGTCCCCCACTGAAGAAAGGCTGGAGGAAAGTTGAAACAGTGGGTTTCAGAGTGTAGAAATTTCCCCACACCGTTGGAGCCATAGATGGGAAGCACGTGCCTGCAAAGCTCCAGCCCAATCAGGGTCTAATTTTACAACTACAGAGGCTTATTCAATATGCATCCTCTTTACATGGTTAGATGACTGACTACAAGTTCATGTAAACATCGATGCTTTTTCCAAGGGCAAAATGGGGTCCCCCAACTTCAGATGCCCCAGGTATACAATGCCAGTGACCTCAAGGATGGGTGGAACGCAACCTATCATGCGGTTTTCCCAGTCCCCAAATGTTTGCCCTACTTCATCGTTGGGTGTGATGCCTTCTCCTCAGAAGCTACCTCATGAAAGCCCTACACTTCAACGTAACCATACACCGGTGAAGAGAGGATCTTTACTACAAGGCTGTCTAGTGTAAGAAGAGGTGTGAGAGATGCCTTTTGGCACTCTGGCCAAAGCGTTCCAGGAACTTCTCACCCACCATGCAGACATCACCCACAAACTGTGTAGGAGCTCATGGAAGCTTGCCTGCATCCGCACAAATATCATGCGCACCCGTCTACGCAGTGTTGCAGAACAGGTTTGTGACCGCAACAGGGAATGGGGAATTGGAGCCTGGTGAATGGAGGAGCCAGGAGGACGGGAAAAAACCTCTTGATAGACATGTGGATAGTACAATGGCCCAACAGAATTCACGTGAAGGAAAGACAGCCAGCGCAACCTCCTGAGACCACTGTGCAACTCCCCAGCTGGAAGCAGTGGGAGTGGCAAGAAGGATGATAGATGATACTAATGGATGCCCTTTTCCTTAGAAGCCTGCTGTCTCATAACACTGATGAGATGTGCCCATATATGTTGAAGTGGCCCTGCCCAATGAATAGGGCATTAATAAAGAGCTCTTTTTATTTTGAAATGTGTTGATCAATGAATAATGGTTATTGATAAAAAAGTCATATGATGTTGGCAAGCGGGGGTGGACCATACAATCCCAGCTGTGCTTGCACTGGAGGTTTATCTATCCCAAGCTATCCTTACTATCCCACAACATCCTTACCATCCCACACGCATGCAAAGAAGTTAACCATCTTTTTCAAAAAGTTTTCACCAACACTTTTATTAAGTAAAAAAATGAACCAATGTGTTAAGCAAAGATAACTTTATTAACAAAATGTTTTAAGTAACTATATGACTTTATTAAAAGGCAAAATGAAACAAGTAAAGTGTTAAACAAAAGGATAAAGTGAAGCAGGTTAACAACTCAATCTCTGGCACTATTCTCAGTTCACTCTGAGGCAGTCCATGGTCTCAGCTGTCAAGCGGGGCAGGGACTGTTGGAGGTGGCTGTGGCTGGACTGCTGGTCTGAGGCGCCATTGGGGTGCTTGCCCGAGAGTACAAACAGGGGATGGTCGTGTTAGGAAGCTGTCAGAGTAGCTGACTCGAGTCCACAGTATGAGAGGCCCTTCATCAAAGGACTTGAGATTTCAGGTTCCCATACTGTTGAATCGATTGTCCGTTGACAGGTTGGCTGGGGGTGGAGGCCAGGAGGGTGACAAGTGGGCTGTCCTGGTCTGCAGCTATGGGGTGAGTGTTTGCGTCTGTGCGCGTGCGGATGAATCTGGGCCTGGACCCGGGAAGGGCTGTTTCTGCTGTGGGAAGTCCTGGTGTTGTAGCTTTGGTAGGTGAGGGGCTGTTTGAAAACCCTGGAAAGGCATGTGACATCACCTGGTGGAGGAGCAGACCTTGGACTGGGTCGGAGCAGCTTCAGTGAAGCCTTGAAGGGTAGTTGTGCAGAAGTGGCTGTGATCTTTTGCTTCATCACCTGGTATTGGGCCTTGGGCAGGTTCACATGAGGGTCTGGCTCACGTAGGTGATGAAAGGGTTCGGTTCGAGGAATGGTTATATTCGCTGTGGACAACGCTGAGATGAAGTTTCTGTGCTGGTTTTTGATTGTGTCCGGCTGATCTCCAATAGGACAGCTCGCTGCGCTCTGGCCCTCAGTCGCCCTTCGCCTGCATCCTGTGGAATGCGGGGTGGGAGTGTGCGGTGTGGCTTGGCTCTGGTGTGCTGCCGCTTTCCTTGCTCCATTTTGTATAGGGATCCTGCAAGTCTCCGCACGGGGAGTTGCAGCGTCGGGGGGGTCTCTCCATGGGGCCCTCCAAGACACCTGCCTGGACAGGGGCGCTGTTCTCCTGGCTGGAAGACGCTGCTGGCTGTCTTTGGGCTTGTCTGAGGAGAGGTTGACAGATGGGCTGCTGCCTGCGGTGGTGGAACCTCACCTCCAGGAAGCTGCACATGGCCCATGAACGTACATCTCACTGGCAGTGAGCTTGACAGGTGGCCCTGCCCAGATTTCCTTGAGGTGCAGTTTGCCATACAGGTGTGCATGTGCTGTCCACCATCCCAGGAGTACATTATGCAGTGTAGCCCAGGCTCTATGCCTTTCTCCTCCATGTTGCCGGTTTTTCTTGTGTCGCGATAGAGTCTGTGGCCCTTTCTCCACAGGTACTCGTTCTCCTCAAGCCATTCCAGACCTCCTCCTCCATGGTCCTCGGAATGTTCCTCTCTCCTTCTCCTTGCCTTTGCCTCTTCCTTCTCTGGCAGGGGCTTCAGGGCTTCAGCAGCAGGCTTTGAGGGCTTGGGGCGGTCCACACAGCAAGCGTAGCAGTACGCAGCAGCACCAGCGAGCACCAGCACAGGGACAAGCACAGCGAGCACAGCAGCTTCAGAGTCAGTGCCAGGGGTGTGGATGGTGGTTCTGTCTTCTTGCCAGGTGCTGGACAGTAGGCACAGGTGTTAGGGATAACATTGTTTTTTACCCTAAACTGTTTAGGTACAAATAATAATGTAATCCTGGTTTATATGTTAAAGGTCTTGTAACTTTAACAACTGTGGAAAGTGATTGGGGATTGGTTATGAAAACTCCGTAAAATAAGCAAGACAGGCAGCGTGCTCGCGCTCTGCTTTGATGGATCCTTAATTACTGCTTGGAAGACTGCATTTGCTCACACGCGGAGAGAGAACAAAGGATGATTTGTAAGTGAACTGACCCAGGATATTCTCTACATGGACTTTACTAACTGAATTATCCCTGAATGACTGACTTAAATGATACATGACTATTGGACTGGTATTTTGACTATGCTATATTATGGAATAAACTATCATTTGTGATAACACAAGGCGATATGGTATTTTACTGTATGTTAATAAATGAACAAGCTTAGCTCACTCATTTATCTGTTGCCTATCTGACTTATGGCTGCAACATTCTGTTTGCTTGTCTCCCTAACCCTGGTTGGGAACCCAGGTTAAACATGGTTATGGCCAGAGGCTGCAAAGTCAGTTTAACTAGGATAAAACAGATTTATGTAAAGAGTGAGAGTTTGTGTTGTTATACATTCTACAGTAAACGACAGCCTGGTTTTATTAATTATAGTTTATATACTATATGAAAACATGGCACAAGTCAATCTAAAAGTTTGTCCTTGTATCCAAGCTGGATGGAACAAACTATGTATACATGGTCTACAAAATGTAGTCTACTTCTACAAAGTGAAGGTCTGTGGACATAATTGAAAATCCACAAACATAGAAGAATGGGATCCAAAGGATGAGGAAGACAGACTAAAGATAGAAGACTTATGCATAAAAATCAACAAGCCATTTGCATAATTGGGTTAACATTAACTGATCAACAGCTTGTTATATCCACGGAGAGAACACGGCTCTCGGGGTTGCAGAAGCTAAAAAGAATTTATGTTCGAGATAATGTTAGTGCTCACATAAATCTAACACGGAAGCTTTTCAGGACGCATCTCCAAACAAATGGTGATATGCTGAGTCATTTAAAAACTATGAAAAACATTTTTCAAGAAACTGCACGAGAAAGAGCTTATTTTGTCTGAACTACACCAAGTCTACATAATTCTATCTTCCCTTGATGAAAAGTTATGATACTACGTAACTTCACTTGAAATGTTTGCCAAATGAAGTTTAACTTTATCTGATATAACTGGCAGATTGATTGAAAGGCCAGAAGAAGGCTTGAAAGAGATGAATTAAGGAAGGAGCAACTTCAAGAGAAGATAATGAATCTCTACTGGCATACGCAATTAAAAGTGTTTATTGTTGGAGGAGAGGACAATTTGGCAAGATTTTGTTAAAAGCCAAAGCGCAGAACGCATGGCCAGAATACTAAAAAGTCATCAAAAGATAAATAAAGCATTTAGATTAGCAGTATTACTACGAGCTGTAAAAAATAATTTATGGGTGGTTGACAGTGGAGCATTCCCATTGATATAACAAAGATGATAACAAAAATTTTGTTAAAATGTCCCAGAGTACACAGCAGAGTATCGTTAGCCAATGCTGGAAACTGAAGCTAAAGGTCAAGGTATAGCATATTGTTTCTTTTATAAAAGAGAATCGTAAAAATTTTATATGTACCACAACTTAAGTTTAATTTAATTTCAGTTAGAATTTTGGTTAGGTTAAACATAGGATATGTAGTTAGCATTGGTAGGGGAGATAAAACTGCATAATTGAAAAGAAGATAAGAGAATTACTGCATCTTTAAGAGTGTGAATTATGTTTGTTAAATGATGAGGTTTAAAGGTGGCTAACACAATTTATGAAAATAAGAAACCTCATGACGAATGTATTCACTGTGTTACATCGAGGGGAGGCTTAGGGCATTAAATTTTTAAAAGTGCTTAAAGAAAACTGTTGAATTATCTAAGGGAATAAGTTTTGAAATCTTGTAATAAGTATTTGCAACTGTAATGCTGTATCAAGTAAGAGCAGGGTTATACCAGCTAATAGAGTTGATGGATTTACTACTAAAGAGCCTTTAGAAGTAGTGATTTGCTGATTTAATAGGTCCGAAAAACAAGTGTAGGAGAGCTCGTTACATCTAAGTATAATGGAAACACTATTCTAGATATGGGTTTGCTATTTAATGAGATGATCAAAACTAACAATATTCAAAATCTCTTTGATTGGAACTGAAATGCGCAGAAAGAAAAACTCAAAAGCAATTAGTAAATCTTATAAGAGTAATGGACAGAATTGTAAATAATAATTCGCAGAACAGCTAAGAATGTTAGGTATCAACTAAAATTACTGCACCATATAGGGCACAACATAATGACTTATAAGATGATAAGAAGGACCAACATTACAATCATGGCACGAACTATGATGTCTGATTCAGGATTAGCCCATGAAATTTATCGTCTGGGAGAAAGCAATAATGTGTTAATCATATATTAAAATGATGTTGTTAATTTCTAACAACAGTGCATTACCAATTCATACTGTGGCATAGGTACTAAAACCTGATTTTAGTGTACATGCGCACAATTTGGAGCATCAAGCATGGTGCATATCCCTACACAACTTAGACACAAGGGAACAGATAGAAGTAAAAGATTAATTTTTGTAGGATACTACATGTAAATATTAGATTTACAGATTCTGGGAACCAGACTTAGAGTTTACACCAGTGCTAGTGCAAAATTCCGTAGCAACATGTAGGATTGGACTAGATTGAACAAGATGTAAATTATGAAAGTATAATGACCCTACAAAAGGAAGTAAGATAAGGATTAGTTATAAGAAAGCAGTCCAAATTAAGAAGAGTCAGAAGAGCAAATAGGCCAGAACAAATCGGAATACTTGATTCAGCGAAGAGAGTACAAAACTCAAGAACATTAGAGAGGAAAGTACACTTGTAATGTCCTATAAGACCTAGACCGTACTACACGTGTACTCGCCCTACCTGATAGGTATTCAAGCAAGTATAGTTTGCCAGTAAATAAAGTTCCTAATAGTGGTAGATGAACTTAGAATTGTATCCTGCTAGGATCAGGAGAATGTGCAAAGGCATGGAAAAAGAACTAAATTCATTAAGTATATGAATTTATGAGATGCCAAATTCCTCCAGGACAAAATCCATTGGGTGCAACATGGATATTTAAAATAAACAAACTCGAAATGATGGGACTGTTAGCCCATAAGCTAGGTTTAGTAGGCTCAAGGGTTTACTCAAACTGCATCTGATTACGATGAAGTTTTGCACAAGCCTTAAGCAACATCTTAGAGAGCAGCATTAGTGTGGGCAGCTAAAGAAAATATCATCATTAACATTTAGATGTAAGAAACTGCTTATCTACATGCAACCATGCAGACACCTATTATATTTAAGAAGAACCAATTGGTTGTAAAAGAAAATAATGTAAATAGTAATGATGTTGGAAACTCAAAAAAGAGTCTTTATGGACTGAAACAATCTGGGTTTGAGTGGAACCAATATTTGTGAAAGAGTTAACAATATAGGTTTTAAATCTGGTTTGGAATCCGATGTAGTGTTTTAAAGAGAATAATATGGAAGGTTGTCATTATTGTTATTATTTACAGATGATATTGGCTTTAGATTACCAAGACTAATAATGAAGCTAATGAGATTATATCTATTAGCCAAGAAGGTAAAGGTAATACTTTGGCGAATTAAAAAATATCTTAGGATGACTATTACAAAACAAAAAGTAATGGTATTTAAGATATCTCAGAAGATGAAAATTTGCCAATTAATTAAAACGTATAAAATGAACTTTGCAAACTGGCAAAGACTCCAATGATCAGGAAGTTTGCCAACCTAATGATCAAATCGCAAATTTGATAAAGGCATTATCATCTTTAATTGTATTTCATATATAAGAATTGGTCGAGGCCAGATATCGCTTATAGTGTAAATCAGTGGGCACGTTTTAATTCAGATCAAATCAATGTCATTGGAAGCATTAAAGACGCATTGTAAGATATCTTAAGGGAACAATGAACCATGCATTGTATATAAACAAAGGGTGATTTGAGTCTTAGTGCGTATGCAGATGCAAGTTTTGAACTGAATTAAAACACTAGAAAATCAACTTCTGGATGGCTATATTATTAGGTAAAACACTAATAGGGTGGAGGTCAATCAGACAACAGCATATTAGCTTATCACAATGGAGCGGAATTTTCATGTCTGTCATTATTATGTACTGATTGATTATGTACAAAACAGTTATTGGTAGACATGGGAATAGCTGTAAAAGATGCAATTACAGTATATGAGGATAACCAAGCAGCTATAAAGTTAGCTACTAGTATTGCTGTAAAACTAGATCAAAACATACTGATCTAAGTAACTAAATGTAAGAGAATCAATAATAAAAAATGGGCTAATTAAATTGGAATACTGCATGTCAGAGAAAACATTGCAGACCAATTTACAAAAGCACAAGGAGTAATGAAATTTTACTGAAAGTTGTACAAAAATATGAATTAAAATGTAAAGGATCATGATTATTATTTAATCTATAAAGGGAGAATGTTAGGGATACATTGTTTTTACCCTAACTGGTTTAGGTAAAAATATAAATAAGTAATCCTGGTTTATATGTTAAAGCTGTCTGTAACTAAACTGTGGGGAAAGTATGA
The DNA here is from genome assembly GCA_004320025.1 of Laticauda laticaudata. Lineage (NCBI taxonomy): Eukaryota > Metazoa > Chordata > Lepidosauria > Squamata > Elapidae > Laticauda > Laticauda laticaudata. The sequence continues at coordinate 10,388 of BHFT01053733.1, forward strand.
GGGGAGTGGTTATTGAAAACTCCGTAAATAAGCAAGATCGAGGCAGATGCTCTCGCTCTTGGCTTTGCAGGATCCGTAAAGTTACTGCTGGAAGACTGCATGCTCACACGGGGAGAGAACAAAGGACCTGATTTGTATAGTGAATGACCCAGGATATTCTACATGGACTTTGCTAATGAATATTCCCTGAATGGACTGACTAAAATGAACATGACTATTGGAACTGGTAATTTGACTATGCTATATTATGGAATAAACTATCATTGTGATAACACAAGCGTATATGGTATTTTTACTGTATGTTAATAAACATACAAGCTGTAGCTCTACTCATTTACTGTTGTGCCTATCTGACTTACGCTGCACATTCTGTTTTGCTTGTCTCCCTAACCCTGGTTGGGGAACCCAGGCTTAACAACAGGCTTTCTCTTCTTCCCTGACTGACGAACCATGGTGTGATTCGAAGATGTCAGTGGCAGCACATCTTTCCTCTGAATGCTGACTCCTTGCGAGCTACATCCTTTTATATCCGCGAAGCTGACACAATTCATACTCCCTGCATGCACAGTGAACGTTTTGCATCCGGTATGCATCTTCTATGCATCCGCTTTGCTTCCTATAGGCATCCGTGATGCATCCGCGTCATCCACTACGCATCCGCCCCTTCCGCTATGCGTCCGCTTCGCTATTTTCCCCCGGAAGTCCTTCAGATGTGTCATCCGCTTCCATCCACTTCCATCCGCTAGCCTTCCTATTAACATCCATTTAACATCCCCGCTACGTACTACCCCCGTCCATTCCTTTCCATTCTTTTCCATTCTGTTTATGCAAATTTGGGCCACTTTTTGGAACGGATAACAACGGATGCAGCCACACCCAAAATTTTGCTCGTCCGCTGTGTCCTTTTTGCATTCGTTTTGCATCCGTCAGCCAGTGGGACCTAGCCTTTAGAAACAGTTATTCGACTTCTCTGTTCTGAACATATAAGGTTCATTTTTGAGGAACCCTTTTGCGCTTCTGCTGAACTTATAGCAATTGTTCTGACAATATCTTTAGCTTTTTTAATACTGTCAGGAATTGCATAGTTCTTTGAATCTTTTAAAACATTTTATATGAAATCTCTATAATCATTGATATTAATTTTGTAATTAAAGATTTCATTAAAGGTAAGCAATTTTTCTTCAGCTTCTGACCATGGAACTATGACTTCTTCACTATTCCAGTAATTTGGCTCCAAAAAAATGGAGAAATTGCAATTTATTTGTGGTATCTTGCAGTTGACTACCTGTTTTTAAATGACAATCCATTAGTCTTTTCTTCAAGGTTATTATGATGATTTCCAAACATCTTTCCCGAGGAAGCCCAATCAATCAATGATTTTGTACAAATTTTATATTTTTGAATGTTTATGAAGCTATTAATCCATCAATCTTGTTTTTCATAGGGACCTTTCCCTGTCTGAGCATTTCAGCCTTTATTAAGTCGGTATTTCTTCCCTGCAGTGCATTTGACAGAAGAGATATTTCGTTGAGAATATCGATCATCAATGCCAAATCATTTTAAAAAATATATGTTTTCAAGACAGACAGCCATACTGGAGTATTTTTCATTTGTATGAAAGTACTGATATATTGCTGGATAAGCACACCACATAGCTAGGGTTGATTTTAAACTATAGGCAGCCCATCTTGGTCCCAAAACTCTACCAATCTTTACAATTTCAATTCCAAGTTGTTCAGATATTTCAAAAGTTCATTTTGGCTCTTACAGGATTTATGGAAAATACTGTGTATCTTGTCAATAAATATTTTGAAATGATTCAGTTGCTTAATGTCCTTTATGAAGTCATCTAAAATAAATTGGAGACGATGGTTTAAGCAGTCATATTATGATGTTAAGAAAGTCTTTTGCTATTCTAGTGCTCATTGCAGATTTTCTTCCAAGCATAACACTGGCACCATCAGAGCAAAATGCTATTAATTTTTTTGCAGGTAGTCTGAAGTAAACTCAACATTATGTAAACTTTCAAAAACTGAAGAACATATTGTCTCTGCATCTTGTTTTTCCAATTCAACAAGCTCAACAAAAATTGTTAGTGAGTTATCTGAAACCTCAACTTTTACAAAAACTATCACAACTGGTTTGCATGATAGCATTTGTCAATAATTAAACATATTTCCAGGTGCTATTTAATAATGCTAGTAAACATTTTGGTTTTCTTTTGCAATGAAATCAACTATTTTCATCGCAGTTGACCGTGAATGCAATCCTACTCCAAGATCTACACCTATTACAGTTTGCAATTGCACCTGTCCTTCTATGTCTGAAAATGGTTTACATCTTTGTGCCAAACTGTAAACTGTCAAAAATACTCTACAGGTAGTAGATAAATATTTGTCAGACATCTTATCTATGGATTTTGTTATAGCATCCTGCTCCCCTTTTAAAGTTATCACTGCAAATTGTATGAGCTTTAGATGTAAAATATTCTTTCATTTTTTTTCCTCAGAGAAGCTTGCTGAACTTCTTTAGTTGTCCCTGCCACCTCAGTCTTAAAATGTTTCCACTCCTTGGACACATGAACACCTTTCTCTACTGCAAAGTCATGTTTTGCGCAATACAAGCTAGTTTTTTTTAAAAAAAAAAACTTCCAGTCCTTCATACTTCTCTTGAAAACTTCTATATTGCTGCAATGTCCAGCAATCCGGAAGATCAGGAAGGCTTTCAGTTTCAGATATTGACTTGTTGCTTTCTCCACATAGATATTCAATGGGGAAAAGTCAGTGATTTCAGACTTCCCCCATTGGTTCATTTTCCAGGCGGGAAATGAACAGCTGTCAGTGGTTGAAATTGTGGACAGCAGCCTGTAAAAAGAACAGCAGGCACACCCAGCGGCAGTCTTTTGTTCAGAGTTAAATAAAGAAATCCTTTCATTCTACTGTTGTCCTGCCTTTTCAATCTAGCCCATATCTAACACTAATGGTTGTGGATCTGTTGTGTCTGATTCTGATTGTTCCATTATTGGTTTCTTGACAAAGAAAGCAGTCAAACTCTGTTGTCTTTTCATCCTTGCCTATCAGCTACTACTGCAAAAGACATAAAACAATATTGTGCTTTGATTGGATTTGATTGAAGCTGTATCAGAAGGGATCAGAAGGATCAGAAGAGATCTCTTCTTTCACCCAACAAGATAGGGTCCAACAAGCAAGAAGGATACAGTTTTTCACTGTTGGAAGTTAAAACTCACCCCTCTCCTAGGAAAATGAAATATTTTAGGAGACATTTAAAAGGCAGAATATTTCCCCTAAAAAAGTAAAAACTCAAGAGAGGCAGAAACTCAGCCCCCCCACTTTTGCTAATGGACCATTACCAGGTAGAGTTATAAGAGGAATTGCCCAAAGCCCTTTCATAACATCATCATCCAGCAAGGCTCAACCAAGTCTGGAACTCAGGAAAGCCTACAGAGTTGGCTGCATGGCCCCATGGGAGTCTGACAACCAATCGGAATACAAGCTCAAATTCAAATCCCAACAGAGGGCATAAAACGAAGGGACTCTCAGCATCTCTCAGCCCAAGAGTTCCAAGGCATGTGATCCTGTCCTTACAAGCAATCACTATGTTTCCAGTGTCTTTCTTCCCTAGAACTGAACCCAGAAGGATAATTCTTCCAAAATTACCTAAGTAGTTAGATCACTAAGAATGAATTTCATAGGTACATTCACAGAGCAATATTGATTTCCTTTTCTGAAATTTATTCCTCAGTCAGTTCACTGAATATATGAATTATGTTCAGTATTTAGGTCAGTACAAGGCAAGTAGCCTGTTAGTGGTGTCATGGTTAAAACAATGGTAAAACAACATATGGATTTAATCCCAGAAATATTTTGTTGAGTAGAATACATATTTAATTTTAATGTTAATTGCTGCTAGAATTGTGTTTGCACAACAGTGGAAAAACAAAGATATGAAAATGAATAAAAACATTAGAATGTGCAGAAATGAATAAATTAACAATTACAAATTTACAATCAAGGAGAAGGCTTAGGATATTCTTTAACATGGGATTTCTTTTATCAATGGCTAACTAACAGAAACAGAAGTTAGAAATGTAAAAGTATAAAACAAAACACTAATTATACAAGGAAAGTTCAGGAAAAAAGGGTAAGCAAATATTATTAGTATTTGATCATTGTAAATGCATGGATAACTTTGGGAGCATACACCCCTCAAAAAAATACTGCAGATAAAAACCAGTTTTTTACTTAATCCCCAGACAAAGCCACTGCAATGAAAACCCTGGATGCATGTTTGTTCCTGCAAGGACCCAAAATCTCACACCAGAAATCTCAGTCCTTCTGCCTTTAAGAAACCCTGAGGCAAACAAGCACCACAATAAAAAGCAACACTTAAGTACAGCCATTATTAAGGTAACTCACCTGAAAGTCTCCTTTTCCTGTTTCCTGGCAGAATTAACCACCATGATAGGAAAGACAAAAGACCGGGGCAAGAATGAAAGCCCATCAAGCATTATTGGGAGATTTCCCCCAGAAATCTCAACATGTTAAAACCAGCTTTAATAATGGCAAAGTGTTTTACCCCAAAACAAGTTACTAATTTTCTCAGAAAGTAAAGTTGCTTGTCTCATAAAAGCAGCTGGATTTCATGTAACATAACCCTGGTCTGCATGCTGCAAGCATCAACATCAAAAAATGCTAGGACATATTATGTTATCATAACTACACAACTGAAAAGTCACACTGTAATATGACTGGATTAGCAGCAGATCCACAAAACTACACAACTGAAAACACACGCCCAACACAACTGAAAACTACACACACACAGTCACAAGCAGAGACAGCTGGAAAATCTAAAAATATAGCTTTAATTTATAGGCACATAACATTTCACACAATTTAAAAGAACTTCCATACACACACAATGATAATCTCACAAAGCAGCTGCTTTCTAAAAATAGAAAAGCAGCTAAATTTTCCTAAATTTTATATAGCCATTTCCTTTAAAAAAATTAACACTCTTACTGTTTTTTTTAAATCAGAGGACTTCAAACTTGACAGTTTTAAGACTTGTGGACTTCAACTCCCAGAATTCCTCCTCCAAGTTTGAAGACCCTTGTTTTAAATCAGGGGTCTTCAAACTTGGCAAGTTTAAGACTTGTGGACTACAATTCCCAGAATTCCTCCTCCAGTCACATTAGTTCAGGAATTCTGGGAGTTGAAGTCCACAAGTCTTAAACTTGCCAAGTTTGAAGACCCCTAATTTAAATCACGAGAAGAAGAAAAAAGCCACTTACTTATCTATTGAAGAAAGCAGGAAGGTAGAATCAGTTGCTCACTGATGGGCTGGATGCAACACAAGCAAGGCAGGAGACAAGTTTACAAGCAGCCATTCAGAATTGGGAGAAGGTGTCTGAAGGAAGAAGGTGCTTGCTGGAGGCTGGGGGGGGTGGTGGAGGGAGGTGGGTTAGTTTAACAAGGCTGGCTAGGCTGGAGCCTATGGGCCCCTGTTGGGCAGCAAGGAGCTCCAAGAGCCTTCAGAAGCCCTTGAGAGGGGCTGGCGGCAACGGGAAGCTCACTGACCAGGAGATGTAGTCATGTGTCAAAAGAATGGGAATATTTCCAGACTGAGGTAGCAGGTAAAAATAAAGAGGTACAACAAGCTTCTCAAAGAAAAAACGTGAAAGAACATTTTTAATCAAAACCTCATAACATTTGCCCAGAGAACTTAAAACAATGTGAGCAGGATGCAATAACAAAAGTAATAAATAAGATGACTGAAAAATATGTAGGTATTACTTGTAGAATATTCAGTATAGTTTACAGTCTGGCAAAAAGATGTAAACCATTTTCAGACATAGAAGATGAGATAGAATTGCAAATTAAAAATGAACTAGATATGGGAATAGGATTGCATTCACGTAAAACTGCTGTGAAAATAGTTGATTTCATTGCAAAAGAAATTAAAAAACAATTATTTACTAAAATTATTGAAAATAATCTGAAAATATGTTTGATTATTGATGAAACCTCAATGGTATCTTGCAAATCAGTTGTTATACTTTTCTTAAATGTTGAGGATTCAGTTACCTCACCAATTTTTGTTGAGCCAGTTGAATTGGAAAAACAAGATGTAGAGACAATCAGTTATTCAGTTATTGAAAGCTTAAATAATGTTGGGTTTACTAAGAACTACCTAGAAAAAATTTAATAAGATTGGTAGAATTTTGGGACCAAGACGGACTGCCTGTAATTTAAGGTCAACTCTAGCTATGTGGAATGCTTATCCAGTGTTACATCACTATTTCATTCAAATGAAAAGTACTTAGGTATGGCTGCCCATCTTGAAAATATATATTTTATGACTGATTTGGCATTGATGATTGATATTCTAAATGAAATTTCTTTTCTTTCCAATGCACTGCAAGGAAGAAATGTAGACATAAACGCTGAAAAATTTGTGATAAGATTAATTAAAGCATTTGAAATGCTTAGAAAGGAAAAGGGTGCATACAAAAAAGTTGATATATTAATTACTTCAGAAACCTTCAAAAATATAAAATTTGTAGAAAATCATCAATTTGTTGGGCTTCCTCAGGAAAGACTTTTAGAAAGCATAGTAACAAATTTGAATAAAGGACTAATGGATTGTGAACATTTAAAAACAGGTAGCCAATTTCAAGACATGAATAAATAACAATTTCTCAATTTTTTTGGAGCCAATTACTGGAATATTGAAGAAGTAGTAGTTCCATGGAAAGGAACTGAAGAACAATTGTTTGTATTTACTGACATTTTTAATTCCAAACTAATGTTAATGATTATCAAGATTTTGTAAAAAAAGTTTTTAAAAGATTCTGAGAAATATGCAATTCCTGACTATTAAAAAAGCTAAAGATATTGTCAGGACAATTGCTATAAGTTCAGTGAAGAGAAGTCATCTAACTGTTTTCAATATAACAAACCTAATGACTATTAGTCTCACTGTCCTACCTCTAAAGGAATGGGACCTATTCCTAACAGTCAAAAAATGGTTAAGAGTAAATCATGCAGCTGATGATGCTCAAGTAAAACTGAAGAAAAGTGCAAGTGAGGATTCCAATAAAACAGCAATTTGGGAAAATCTTAAATAACAGTGTTATTATTTTTCTCAAGTATTATGTAAAACTTTATATTTTAAAACTCTTTCTTGTAACAAAATCTAGAGTTTTGTATATCTCTTTTATTGTCCTTATTTAAGTATTAAATGCATGAAATAATAAACTACCTTTTAGTATATATATTTTTTGTACTTTAAACAGAGCAAAGAAGTGATGTCGAATTGGCCACACATACCCAGTCACATGACCATCCAGACACTCCTACTCAGCCATACTTACTCAATCACCTGATCACCCTGCCATACCACCCAGCTACGCCCAGCCAGCCAGTCATTAAGGCAAAGAACCAGTTGTTAAATTATTTGAATTATTTGAATATGGAATATTAAATGTGGGGCCTGACTTAGTGACACTGTCTGCTGTGACTTCATGAAGTATCCATGCCATGGTCACAAGATTATATGTGTATGCAAGCTGAAAAATCAGGCCCAAATAAATACCAGAATCTCATAAAAATCTGCATAAATTGTTATTGAAGTGCATGATCCATATTAAAACAGAAATTCAATATGTTGGAAAAATTGTACATACAATAAAAGGTACACAAAATCATTCAATGAGCATATGAGGTATGATTCATATCATATCTACAGGTCTTCAGAAATGGAACATCAAGCAAGACAGAATTGAATTATACTTCTTCATGGGTAATACCTTATAATCAGTGATGGTATTTTACTGGTTCAGCCCAGTTCGACCAAACTGGTAGTAAAAAATGCTACTGTTTCAACCAAACTGGTATTTCCAACTTATCAGCTGGGCGACCATCAGCTGTGCTGCACAATTTAGATTGGCTAGAAAGCAGGAAATCATCCGATTTAAATCATCCGATCTAAATTGCATGGCACAGCTGATCCCCCCCCCTCGCTTCAGATTTAACAGATAATCAAAGTTGGAAGGGACATTATAGGTCATCTAGTCCAATGCCCCACACAAGCAGGAGACCCTACACCATTTCTAACAAATGGCAATCCAATCTCTTCTTGAAAGTCTCAAGTAGTAAAGTTCCCACAACTTCTGAGGGCAAGCTGTTCCATTAGTTGATTGTTCTCACTGTCAGAAAGTTTCTCCTTGTTTCCTGGTTAAAGCTCTCCTTGTTCAGTTTCCATCCATTATTCCTTCTCTTTAGAAAATAGCTGGTGCTTTAGAAAATAGCTGGACTCCTTCCTCTCTGTGGCAGCCCCTCAAATATTGGAAGACTGCTATCATGTCTCCTCTGGTCTTTCTCTTCACAAGACTAGCCATGCCCAGTTCCTGTAGTCATTCTTCATATGTTTTAATCTCCAGTCCCCACATCTCCTGGTTGCTCTTTGCACTTTTTCAAAGCCTCAGCATCTTTTTTATAATGTGGTGACCAAAACTGGATGAAGTACTCTAGGTGTGGTCTTACTAAGGCTTTATAAAGTGGTATTAGTACCAATTATCTTCAAAATGCATCTCTTTCCAGTGCTTCCCTGAGGCCCACTAGGTCAAAAACTGTACGGCCCCCCACACCCTGTTTTTGTTCCCAGGAGGCTTTCCCTGAGGCCCACTAGGCCAAAAATATGCTTGGGGGGGGTGCTGCAAAAGAAAAAAGAGAGAAAGAAAGAGGGAGGGAGGGAAGAAATGGAGGGGGGGATAAAGAAGAAGAAAGAAAGAATGAAAGAAAGAAAGGGAGGGAGGGAGGGAGAAAAAAAGGAAAGGAAGGAAGGACCACAAACCTTGCCACTAGACCAAGGGTCTTCAAATTTGGCAAGTTTAAGACTTGTGTTCTTCAACTCCCAGAATTCCTGAGCTAACAAGACTGGAGGAGGAATTCTGAGAGTTGAAGTCCACAAGTTTTAAAGCTGTCAGGTTTAAAACCCCTGCAGATGCAGCTTCAGAGGATGAAACAGCACAGCAATCCAGGGATGACCCTGGAGGTCATCTAGTCCAATCCCCTGATCCAGAAAGTCACATGACCATATAACTATGCCCACCCAGTCACATGATCACAAAGCTACAGCCACCAAGTCACAGCCACATAGCTATGACCATCCAGTCACATGACCACATAACCATACCCACCAAGCCATGCCCACAGAACTGGTAGGAAAATTTTTTGAATCCCACCACTGCTTATAATGCACAACAATTGAAAGTGTTCAGTTGTCATGTCAACATATAAATATGTTTATTTGTAAAACCCATCATATATATCATCAATTAATGACATTGTCATGATTCTGAGAATTGTCCTCAATTTATTAAGAAGATATTTCTCTTCAATGGATACAGTTCCTAATACAATGATGCTTTCCTCTTACTATATTTTATTTTTTTATTTGTTTGTCAAACATGTACAAGAAAACAAGTATAGGTATGAACATAAATATGAACAAAGGAAATACAGATAAATGGGGACAGTAAGACAGGGACAATAGGCACGCTGATGGCCTTATGAACTGTCCCTTTAAGGACCTTTTAAGAATAGTGTGAGGTTCACGCTAGACAGTTTGATGTTGAAGCTGTTGAGTTATTGAGGTTGTAAGGTGTTCCAGGCTTTGACCACTCTGTTGCTGAAGTTGTATTTTCTGCAATCGAGTTTGGAGCAGTTTACCTTGAGTTTCTATCACTTGTTTGCCCATGTATTATTGTGAATGAAGTTGAAGAAATCATTGACAGACAAGATATAGCAGACAATTATGTGAACTATGCTTAGATTAGACTGCAGTTAGCGCAGTTCTAGATTGTTTATTTCGAACCTGGAGGCATAGGAAATTCTATTGTTAGTGGAGGAGTGGAGTACTTTTCTTGAGAAATACCTCTGAACCCTCTCAATTGTGTTAATGTCCAATATACAGTGCAGGTTCCAGGAGGACGAGCTATATTCGAGAATTGGTCTGGCAAAGGTTTTGTATACTCTAGTTAAGAATTCAATGTTGCTGGAGAAGAAGTTTGTAAAATAAGATTAACAACTCTTAATACCTTTTTGGCATTTAATACCCTTCTTAATACCCCTGCCACTTGTCATAAGATGCATAAGAACTAGGTTTCAGCAGTAGTTTGTCGTGCACCACTTAATCAAAGGCTTTGCACAAGTCTATGTAAATTGCATCTATTGCTTTACCCTGGTCTAGATGTGTGGTCCAAATGTTTCTTTGCAGATTACAGGACAAATTTTTCCTGAAACCAAACTGCTTGTTAGAAAGTAGGTTGTTTGTTTCTAAGTGGAGGGTGATGGATTGATTTATAATTGATTCCATGACTTTACAGGAGATGCAACACAATGAGATTGGTCTGTAATTTTCTACTAGACTAGGATCTCCCTTTTTAAAAATAGTTATGACTGTAGCTAATGACCAGAAGTCAGGCAGGTAGCTGGTTTTCAAAGATACTTCATAGATTGTATTTAGAGATTTGGCTAGGGCAGTGGCAAGCCCTAGACACATAATCCTACTTTTCATATAATCAATCAATCCTACTTTTCTACAATCCTAAATCAATCCCAATTTTCACATAATCAGGGCCAATTGATAGGAATTACTTGAGGTTACGTAGTGCTGTTTCAACCTCAACTGCAGCAAAATCAATATTTGTGTAATAGTTGTTACAATTGTTACAATTTGTTATGGTGCGACTTGGAAATGGGGAGCAGCAGCCATTGCTGTCAACAGAGACTGAGCTGAAGAATGTATTAAAGAGGTTGGCCTTTACAGCTTCATCATTACAGTCTTTCCCATTAGGCCTTTTAGGGGTGAGATAGATTTTGAGTCTTTAAGTTTGGCATTTACAGAATTATAGAAGACTTGGGAAGAGTTCAAGTTTAACAACTCTTCCTCCTGTTTGCAGTGGTGATTGGTACATTCAGCCTTTATCTAGCAGCATAAGGTTTTGTAGCAGTTTTTAAAGTTAGCTACATAGCCAGTTTTGTTTGCTCGCCAAAGAGAATTTTTTCTTGGATTGTCGCTTTCTTATTGTTATGGGTAATTTGTTTTTATTTCTGGCTTTAGGGTTTTTTTTGGTGGTACATATAGATTGTTGACTCTATTGATTTTGAGCAAAAAAGTATTATAATGGTCTTCTGCAGTATTACAACCTGTGAATAGGAGGTGCCAATCACCTATGGCCATAGCTACCAAGCAGCTATGAGATCATAGTTGGCTTTTTTATTGTTATAATTTGGAGTCCCATCATTATGATCCTCTTTGTAAGGACACAAGTTGAGACAAAAAATCAATCATGCTGTGATCACTGTTGGAAAAGGTTTTTTAACTTGTAGACCATAAATTGAGTTTAAGCTGCTGCAGAAAATGAGATTTAAGCAATTGTTGGGCTTAGTATTGTTCGTTATCAACTGCCCCAGCCCCAGAGTTGTAACACATTGTATAGGGTTTCAAGTATAGGTTTGGTTGTACATTTGTTTATAATCCAATTAATAAGAGGCAGATTGAGGTCACCAAGAAAGATAAGAGGGTTCAGGCAGGAAGCTGCCCTCATTAGTAGTGCAGTTAACTTGTTTGTATGACCAAGGTCACAATCAGAGGCTCTATAAAATAGCAAGAAACAAAGTGTGGTACTTAGGGACAGTTCGCAGACAATGGTGTCAGGAAGAGCAAGCTCCTGAGCAACATTAATCTTTTTCAGACTGAGGGACTTTTTATAGACCACCCCTTCTCTGATTATCATGGTCAGACTGGAAAACGTGATAGTCACTTACTGTAATAATGGAGTCTGGAAAGGATACATTCAGCCACATCATGCAGACAAAAATAAAGTCGAATAGGGCTGCATTTAGAATTCAGACATTTTCTTTGCAAGGCTTCTTGCATTTAGTAGTTTGCATTTTATGCCTGTAGAGGTGGACCTGGAGGAAGTTGGGGGTATTCATGCCTAGTTTTGGTTGTTGGGGCATGGGCTACTGGTCCTGAATTTGATGCAGTCAGCACAGTAGTCTTTGTACAGGTAAGTCTCTCTTGAGCTCTGAGTGGAGCTCAAGCACAAAGACAAACCATTAAAAATGTGCTGATTCATCTGGAATAGCCAGTATTCCAGCATGGTCAGCTTCATGTTATTATATGTCAAGAAAAAAAGAGCTGAAATGTTAGCGTATTCTTAAAGAATGGCAGATCAGTCACAAATGTTGTCATTTAAAAATATCTTTTGTTAAACAAAAAAGCTTATATTTGTCTTGTTACCCATCTTTTTTTCTTTAATAAAATATTTCTTTTTAAAATTTAAAACCAAAGCAGTATCAATTCATCCATGGTCATTCTGTTTAGGTAAGGAAATGTATTTGATGGTATGATTCAAAAGGTCATGGGTAGTCTAATCAGACTGTTATAAGGAGAACAATGGGAAAAATTCAGAGATGCTGCTGGAGCATTTTGTATTCCTGCACAGGACTTTATGTGATATTAAGTGCTGACATATAACCAACTGATTATTTACACTTACCTAGTGCTCTTCATCATAAATTGCAAACTGCTTGTTGATAAAAATGGAAATACCACACAAATACTAATATACAATGCTATTAAAATCCTAAATAAGTTTTAGATCAAGTAGATATAGAGGCAATTTTAACTATGTTAACAAACTTTAGCCTCAGTAAAGAAATGAGTAAAGAATTGTATCTTAAGAAATTGAAAGAATTAAACTGCCAAATTCACTTTTAAAGACTGAACCTGTTATTGATTGTTTCAAAATTCAAGCTCTTAGTTCAGATCATAGTTCTGAACTGAGAACTATGCCCACAGATGGAATGGAAATAGAGTCTGCTCCAAAGTCTGCAGAAAGTAGGTTGCTCGAGTATGTATTTCCCTCTGAAACTGCTTAGAGCTTTATAAGGTTACAATAGAACTGTTACACTACCCAAATCATCTTCAGAAGCAGATCCCTGAGATCATATGACATTAATAGAGACCAGAGGTGGGATTCTACCAGTTCGCACCTATTCACTAGAACCAGTTGTTAACATTCTAAGCAGTTCGGAGAACTGGTTTTTAGAAGAAATTACTGGCCTAATCCTGTAAGGAAGGCAGGAAAGAAACATTCTGATGTTGCTTACAGAAATTGCCTCTCCGTTAACCCTTATTACATTCTTGGCAGGATTAGACTTCCTGTCTCAGGAACTTCTCTGGAGTTTTTTTCCCCTCCTTTGCTGGTACTTTGCTTGTGTGGAGTGACCATTCAAAGTTATAATGACACTGAAAAAGTGACTTATGACCATTTTTCACACTTACAACTGTTGCAGCATACCCACAGTCATGAGAGGCCAGGCGAGGAGATGCGTGCCTTGATGTGAGTGATATTGAGTTGGCTGCACCCAGCCAATCACATGACCACCAAACCATGCCCATCACCCAAGCCACACCCACAGAACTGGTTGTTAAAAATTTTGAATCCCACCCCTGATTGGCTTTGTGTATCATGCAATTAATCTAAAATTCTAGGCCAACATTTTGGATGAAAAATGACACATGATCCTATGTATCTTTCAATACTAGAACTACTTCAAAGAAATCATGTATAAACTAGAGAGTCAGTTTGGCCTAAAGTTTAAGATGCTGCTCTATAAACCAGAAATGTATGAGTTATAACCACTCTAAGATAAGAATGTCAGCTAGGAGACTTTGGACTAATCATTCAGTCAAACCTCAATGGGAGGGAGGAATATTAAGTGTAACAATCAGATAATCTCTGACCCATGGTGTCAGAATATATCCTTTGAGATATATTTTCTTACCGAAACAAAGAAACCATGGGTGGATTGCAACTGTTCTGGTTTTAAAATAAATGAAGAAAACATCATTTTATTAAAGAAGAAATATGCATAGCAAGACAGGTACAAGCTGACAAGAACACTTCAAAAAGAGGATCACTTGATTCCGGCTGATTAGTGAGGGCCAAGCACAAAGGGATTTGCAAAGAGCATGCAGATTGATGAAACTTACCTGAGCAACTTGCAACAATCCTTGCAAGGTTCCCTATTCACCTTCTCCTTGCTAGTTTCCCTTGAAGTAAGTTGCAAGTTCAAAACTGTCACCACCTTTCTACCATCAGCAACAGTCATGAAATCACCACTGATTTCCCTCTGCAAACTTCCCAGGCTTTCCCACTGACTTGTGGGAAGGTGTTAGGGAACACCCTGTAATGCAACAATGCAGCAGCATTGAAATGGTAGAAACTTTCCAAACTTTCATTTCCATGGAAGTAATGGGTCTTGGCATTCAATATGCTAGCCCATTTGCTAAAAATTTTGAATATGCAATAGAACTGGATACATGGCAGAAATTGTGGGACAGAAATGTTATATTGAGTATGTTTTAGTTAAGTTTAATTTAGTTTTCTTTATTGTCATTGCACCCATACAACGAAATCAAACACCATCTTCAGTGCACATCATGACCATGAAAATACAAACACACATCCATCACACTCCAGACATTGAATTGAAAACCCCCACACCACACCAACACTGTACTATACAGTAGAATTCAACAGAGTCCCTGGGATAGAAGCTGTTTTTCAGCCTATTTATACTTGTTTTTACTATTCTGTACCATCTGCAAGATGGTAATAGTTCAAAAAAAGGATGCCCACAATTAGTTGGATCTTTGAGAATGTTTTGAACTTTCTTAAGACAGTGGGAGCTATAAAACTCTTCCAAAGAGAGGAGAGGGCAACCAATGATCTTCTGGGCAATATCATTAACCCTCTGGAGTGCTGTCCTATCTGCCACTGTGCAATTGGCAAACCATACAGATGTGCAGGAAGTTAAGATACTCTCTGGTGCATTGGTAGAAGTTTTTCATTCAGTTGTTGTTTTCTGAGAAATCTCAGGTAGTATAATCTTTGGTGGGCCCTTTTGACCAGGGCCCAGGTCAGGTCCTCTTTAACAGGTCCTCTTCTCAGTAACACCGAGAAACCTAAATCTGGCCACTTGTTCCACTTGGTCTCCATTGAGAAGCAAGGGCTGGATGTTCTCTTTTTCTATAGTCCACTGTAAGCTCCTTGGTCTTAGCTCCTTGGTGTTGAGAACCAAGTTATTGTCTCCACACCACAAAAACAACCAGTCCACCTCATCTGGGTAGGCAGACTCATCCCTCCCCCCTGAGATGAGTCTCACCACTGTTGTATCATCTGCAAATTGAATAATAGTATTACTAGCGTGAGTGGGAATGCAGTCATGCACATAAAGAGTATAGAGTAAGGAACTCAACATGTAACCCTGTGGTGTACCAGTGTTAAAAATAAGGGCTGAAGAGGTATGATTACCTAATCTGACCCTCTGTGAGTGGTCAGACAGGAAATCCATGATCCAAAGGCAGATTGAATTAGAAAGTTCAGGGTCCAGAAGTTTAGACACTATGTGGAAGAATTGTGTTAAATGCAGAACTAAAATCTCCAAAAAGCATCCTCACATAGCCCCCCCCTCACTGTTCTAGATGAGTCAGAGCAGTGTGAAGAGTGATGGCTAAAGCGTCTGTAGATCTATTTCTTCTGTATGCAAATTGGTGTTTATCAAATGTATGCAGAAGACCAGAAATGATGTGTTGGCAGAACAATTTCTCAAAGCACTTCATGATGATAGGAGTGAGTGCCATGTAATCATTGCAACAGAATAATGGTGGAAGCCTTCAAACAAGATGGAAGAGTGGACTGGGATAAAGACTGATTGAAGATCCTGGTAAAGACTCCAGCCAACTGATCAGCACAGTCTTTAAGCACTCAGCCAGAGATACTGTCAGGACCGGCAGCTCTCAGAATGCTCCTCACCTTCTGTTCCTCCACAATGAGGTGGGGNTCAGGGCCGGCAGCCTTTCTAGGGTCCACAGCCCTCAGAATGCTCCTCACCTCCTGTTCCTCCACAGTGAGGTGGGGGTTACAATTGGCTGGTGGTTGTATTTTATCTGATGTCTCCACTTCAAAGCAAGTAAAGAAATGATTCAGTTCCTCTGCCAATGAAGCATCTCCTTCAGCAGAGATGACATTGGTCAGTTGATGGTTGGTAATTTGTTGAATCCCTCACCACATTCATGTTATTGCTGTAAAAATTATCCTCAATCTTCCTCTTATAATCAGTCTTGGCCTTCCAAATACCTTTCTTCATATTAGCTCTGGCAACACTGTATCTTGCCCCATCACCGGACCTAAAGGCCTTGGTCCTGTCACATAGAATAACTGCAAAAGAAGTAAAAAATGCAGTTGGAAGACAAAAAACTAATAAAACCAGGACCAGAAGGAATACTCACAGAATTCTGTAAGGAATTTCAAGATTCATTGGGGGACTTATTGGTGGAGCTATACAACGTGGCCCTAGAACAAGCAAAAATATCCCAAACACGGACAGAAGATTTATAACCCTTGTTCTGTATGTAAATAGTTGGCTCCAAATAATACATTCTGATTGGTTGTTTAAAACTAGAAGGGAAAACCTGAAGCCGCGGGAAAGCGGCAAACTCAAACAAATGTCATTGGCTACAAGCTGGCAGATACAAAAGGTATAAAAGACTGGCGCGGCTTGAGCCAACGTTCTGTTTTTTCAACTACTGTTAAGAAATAAAGACTTTGTTGTTGGAACCCGGTCTACCTCGTGTTTTTCCGGACAAAACACTGGCAACGAGGGTGGGATCGTCCTAAACGCGAGACCAAGCACGCGGTGAGAGAAAGTTCCAGACGGCAAACAGAATGGCTGGGAACAANACGGATGGCAAGCTTTTTTGTCCATTTTACATCCTCTTTGCATCCGTTGGTGCAGTGTGACATGGGCTTTAAATTTTCAAGGGATCGATGTTCACTCAAGTTACATCTGCTAGGGTCTGAAAGATGGCAATCCAACATTATCTCATTATTTCTGCCAGCTCTAAAATGTTAATTGGAATCAAATGCTGAAGGTGTTATCTTTCCTATCGGAGGCCAGCATCCAAACAATAAGTAGAGATGGCAGATTGATATTTCTTAATGGGGGGGTTGCATGTTAAGAAAAGACAGGAAAAAATTAAGGTGTTTTTATCCAGAACAACTAGCTGCAAAGCTGCAAACAGGGATCACAAACATTAAATGGATACACTAAAGTGAAAAAGAAAATATTTGAGGAGACCTACAGAACTGATTAAGGCACAAACTGAAGGTCTGCATCACTTATTATAATGGGGAAAAATCAAGCTAATTTTTAATTTGGAAGATACGTAACTATTTCTGTTTTGATTGGTGTAGGCATTTTCTTTGAAGAAAGTCCTGTGTTGGAGAGATTGTTTTTTCCAAACTTCCAGATTACAATATCTGATTGCTCAGAAAATGAGATTATTTTCAGATATGATTATTTCTTTTTCATGTACATAGATAGGCAAATAACAGAGGAGAATTGATAGCATATCCATTTCTTCCGAACCTGAGGCTGCATCCCCTGCCTGTTCAATGCATTTGAGTTCAGTAACACATTATCTCTTTAAAAGAAGGATTTGCTGGACAATCCAGCTATCTAAGAAGAAGAAAAAAGCATTATGGCCTTATTCTGAACTGATCACCTGGATAACAACAAAATCCTTTGACATTTTAACAAGAATACTTTCGGTATTTTAGGCAGCATCTAAATGCCCAATCACAAAATGTTTACCGAAGTGTTCCTGACATTTCAAAATTCCTATTTTTTAAAAAGGGTATTTCTCAATGTTTATAAGTTTTGTTTTAATAAAAGGAGTCCTTGGAGAACCAAACAAGAGCTTAAGTAGGTTCTAATTGTTCACTCTGTTCTGCCACAGAGATAATAAGGTGTTCTTCCGTCCTCTGTTTCTAGTCTGTATGACCTGGGTCCTGTTACCTGGGTTATTGTTGCTGGTATCCATAGTGGG
>BHFT01053735.1:0-44335 GCA_004320025.1 Laticauda laticaudata
GCGTATGAAACACGTATGCAGTGAGTACACAACAGATGCATCGCGTTTTCCAACGGATGGCAAGCCTTTTTGTCCATTTTATATCCTCTTTGCATCCGTTGGTGCAGTGGGACGTGGGCTTAAATGAAGTAGAAGCTTCTGTAGCCCAGAGTGCAGGCCTGTTGCAAGGGCCTGTTCTACTTAGATCTTGGGGAAGAGAAAAATCTGACTCACTAGCCCCATCTGGTGACCAGGCCTGGGAATATTGAATCAGGACTGGTTCTGCATCCCATTTCAACAGGAATCCTGCAGTTCACCCAAGTGGGTGATTGTTGGCTCTGCCTCTCTAAATTTTCTAGGCCCTTCGCAAATTGTATTTCTAGGGACTTATGCATTCATTCCTTGGCCTTTTCTTCCACTTTGGAAGCTTTCTTATTAGCAAGTGTCTTGGCCTTAAGTTTGCCCGCCGCATTTCGAGTTGTGGAGTGGTGCCTGGTGTGCCCTTTCCATTTCTTGGAGGCCTTTGGCTTGTTCGGCGGATGGGCCTCCATGTGGCCTGATAGATTTGACAGGTCCTGCACATCCTCCATTTTGAATTTTTTTGGCCATTAGAATGAGGCGTTGAAACTGCCTCATGATCTCTGCCTCTCCTAGATTATGGCCAAGCAAGTGGAAAAACTGCTGTGAGACCTCTCCTTCTGTTCCCTTTAAAAACTCAGGAGGGAACAGTCAGCGGTCAGCTGAGAGGTGCAAAGCCACTGTGAGATGTTCCCGTGCCTGAACCCATCTTCGACACTGCAGAGCCCCATGTTCTGAAGTGAAGAAAGTGAAGCCACTGGGAAAGTCTTGCCCAACCTAGGAGTCGTCGACATGAGCTGAGACTCTTGTTCTGGGATCACTCACTGTTTCAGCTCGCTGTCTGTGACGCTTCCCTCAGCACCCAGAGCCGGACCCTGGAATTAACATGGCAGAGTGGAGAAGCCCAGCTTTCCCGCAACGGTGTTGGCTCCACCATTCCCCAGGAGTGGCTGGTCTACAGACAGATTCACCAGATCTGCAAACCATGGTCTCCTGGGCCAATGGGGGGACCAGGAGAATCAGCTCCACCTTCTCCTCCAACAACTTCCAGATTACAGCCGGAATTACTGGAAGAGGAGGAAAGGCGTAAAGGAGACCTGGAGGTCAGCAATTCCGAAGCACATTGGTCCCCTCTGCTTCCTGGGTCAGAAACCTGGTGAAGAATCTGCTTATCTGAGTGTTGAGTGAAGTGGCGAAGAGATGCACTGCCGGGGTACCGAACTTGTGGGACAAATCCAGAAATAATGAGGGATGGAGACTCCAATCTGCATGATCGTCCTGGAATTGACTCAACCATTCGGCCTGGACATCGTTGACCCCTGATACGTGATCCACCTTGATGAACAGAAAATTTCTCTCTGCCCATCTCCCTAGGCATTCTGCCTCCCTCATGAGGGCCCTGGACCTGGTCCCATCGTCTGTTGACATAATCCTTTGGGACCACATTGCACGTCATGACCAGGACGTGACAACCCGCCACACTCTGCAAGAAATTTTTCACGCCCAAGAAAATGGCCCTGAGTTCAAACCAATTTATTGGGCAAGCTCTGTCTCCCTGAGATCAGCATCCTTGAACAATCTGGCCCTCTAGATGGGCTCCCCAGCCTTGAAGACTGGCATCCATAGTGAGCAGGGCCATGAAGCTCCATGAAGGGGATGCTCCACCATACTGCCTTAGATTGCCACCACCTAAAGGAATGAAGGACCTGATGTGGAACCTGCATTTTGATGGACAAGTGGCTAGTGCCTGCCTGTTGGAATGACAGGAACCACTGGAGTACACGGGCATGAAGGCGGGCCCATAGGACAATGCCAATGCAGGAGATAATCTTCCCCAGGAGCTGAGACAGGGGAATGGTGCGCTGGTATCAGATCTGGATGAGAAGGGTGTTGAGGCTCTCCCCGCGGTCTGGAAAGAAAAAAACTTGGCAGTGGGAAGTATCAATGATTGCTCCAAGATGCAACAGCCTGGTCATAGTGGAGAAGTGGCTTTTCTTCAGGTTGATTGAGAAGCTGTGGTCTTGCAGGCACTGTAGTGTGATGTGAAGGTCTCGATGAGCAGATCCAACCAACTGTGAGTGGATCAGGATGCAGTCCAGTTAACACTGGACCCTCACTGGAACAGACCTCAGTGAAGCTGCCAGAGCTGCCAGCACGTTTGTAAAGACCCTGGGTGCCAATGATAGACCAAAGGGAAGGGCCCGGTACTGGAAATGGACATTCTGGTAACAGAAATGGAGAAACTGATGATGATGAGGCCAGATAGGAATATGGAGGTAAGCCGCCATGAGATCAATGGAGGAAAGGAAATTACCCTCTCGAACGCTCTCCAAAATGGAATGCAGTTTGCATTTTAAAACTCCTGTACGGAATAAATTTGTTTAGGAGTTGTTTAGGAGTTTCAGATCGAGTATGGCCCTCCACCTTCCAGAGGCCTTCAGGATCATGAAGAGGCGAGAGTAGAAACTCAGTCCTTGTTGCTCCATCGGAACCGGCTCCATGGCCCGAATATTGACCAGATCTTGAATGGCCAATTCCACAAGGGATCATCTAGAGCTGTCCCTCGACATAGGACAATTGCGGGGGTGGAGACACAAACTCAAGCTGCAGGCCAAATCTCACTGTTTTAAGTACACAGGCATCTGATGTCAACTTCTCCCATCTAGAGGTGAAGAAAGCCAAATGGCCTCTGATGGGGGGTCCAACCGGGTCTTTGAGTGTTGGAATGAACGACCTCCTCCCCCTCAAAAAGGTTGTTTACCAGGGGCCTGTTGCTGCCTGCCTGAAGCCTCAGGATATTGTTCTTGGCGATGCAGGAAAGATCTCTGGCCTCTGGAGAATTGCGATGAGGATTCAGACCTGAAGGAAGGGGGCCAGTAGTACGGACTGGGATGATCGTCCAATCTCTTCCCTGCCGTAGATAGAACCTTGTGTTTGTCCTTGGTTTCAACCAAGTAAGGCTCCAGAGCGTTGCCGAACAGCTTTTCTGCAGAGCAAGGGGCTGAAGCCAACTTCTATTTATGATGTGCATCCGACTGCCAATTCTGCAGCCAAAGAAGCCGTCTGGCTGCTACAGAAGAAGCCACGGCCCTGGAGGCGAACTTGGCAGAATTCAAGGTTGCATCTGCTGTAAATTCCGCAGCAGCAATTATCTTGTTAAGATCCTGATGCGCCCTGAAATCAGTGGCTGGGAGCTTCTCTTGTAGCTGCCAGAGCCAGCAGAGTGAGGATCTTGTGAAAAATGAGGCTGCTGTAGATGCCCTGAAAGTCCAAGCTGCAGCTTGGTGGGTGCGCCTGAGAGTTTGCTCAGACCTTCTATCTTCTGCCTTCAGCAAATCCTCAGGTTCTGTGGGCATGCCCGATGAGAAGGAAGCAACTACTGGGGCATCTACCGAAGGGACAATCAGGGTATTGGCTCAGGTTGGGCCCACATTGTAAAAACGCCTATCATGCGAAGAAGGCCAAGGGCCAGACCCAGGGGAGGCTCCCTGTTCCTTAACTAACTTAACCTTAACTTAACTTAACCTAAATCAAGGAATATCATGGGGGAAGGGAGAATTTCAGCATGAACTATTGGTTTGGTGAACAGAGTATCACTGGCCTGTAGGGGTCGTCTGTGGTTCTGGGGTCACTTCATTAAGTGTCAATTGTGCCATAACCAAAGCTTTGTTCAAGAGAGGTTTGAAGAGAGAAGGTTTGAAAACCCCAGAAGAGGAAGGCTAATCAGTTCTAAACTCTTTCTCCTCAGACATATTGTGATCCACTATTTCCCCTTCCTCCTCCTCAGAGTGAGAGGAATGGCTCTGATGAGAAGGATTAGCATAATCTCCTTCCTCTTCCCCCCAATCTGAGTAAGCTGGCTGCTGACTAGGGTAGCTTCTATAAGATGAGGAGTATATGAAGCCTCAGGCCTTGACCCCTATGACCCCTGTGGGCCAAGTGACCTAAGGGAAAAGATGGCCCTTGGGCCCAGGCTGCCTGTCTGGAGGAAGGGCCTGTCCCACTCAAATCCTGTGGCATAAGCTCCTCCTCCACCCGCTCAGGGGACCAAGCTAAAAGGTGATTAGCAGATTAGATTAGTGGTGTTAGCCACTGCCCCCCTCTCTTGCAGACATATTAGAGCCAACCTGCAGTTCTCCAGGTTTGGAAGCCTGTTGCATTTGATCTCTCATCAGTGCCAAGGTCTTCTCAAACTGCTTTTCTAAAGCAGCATGCCTTTTCTTCTAGGCCCTTAGCTCAGATTTAGAAATCTTTTTTGGAGCTAGGGCTTTGGCTTTAAGCTTAGCAGCCATTTCTCTGTTGGTCAAATGCGCCTTTTTCTTACTCTTTTTCTTAGCAGGGACTTGAGGTTCTTCTGGCCCCTTAGAGCCTGTCTGTGCTGCTTCCTTTTCCATCACGTCAACAGGGCAGGCACAAGAAGCGCTGTGAGGTTCCCTGTTGTTATGTTAAGTGCAGCCTGTGGCGAGGGCCAAATGAGCCTTAGAGCTGTGAGGCCCGATCAACACTCCACTCCTGATGAGACCAAATGGCCACCCAATCTTCCAAAATGGCCGCCCACCATATGCAGAAGCCTAGAAACAGCCTCGGAGGCTTCCCAGCTTAATAGGTCCTTGCAAGACCCAAGTTACCTTGTTCTTGTCGAAACAGCTGCAAAGCAGCAATAATGATCCCCTGTGTGAAGTGGGGAAGATCAGCGGCAGCACAATCTGACTTTCTGGCAGTGTGGGAGGCTCAAAGGAACACTCCCTGTAGCTGCAGCCTCTCAACGAGACAGCACCAAAGCCTCGACACTACTGGAGGGCGAGTCCCTGCCCTCCAGCAGCTGTGTTCAAACCGATCCCTGGGAGCAGCAGCAAGCCACAAAAGCAAAGGAAACACTTCTGCAAGTATTTTTGAAACTCTTTAATACTCTTTCCAACTCTTTTTAACTCAGACAACCTTCCAGAGACAAAGCTCTAAATCAAGATCTGAGTCAAAAAGATGGGGAGCAGCCAAGGTTGATGGTTTTTATAATGGCAGACCCAGCTCAATGACATCCCATTCCTGGACTCTCTTAGCAGCGTGTATGAGAAGACACACACACCTGGACTGTTCCAACAGGTGGGAAAGCCAACGAGAACATGGGAGGAGATTGCGATGGACTTTATAGTTGAATTGCCAAAGAGCGGGAAGAATACATTGCTCTGGACTGTGATTGACTTATTCTCCAAGCAGGCACACTTCATACCCTGCAGCAGACTACCCTCAGCCCACCAACGAGCCAAACTCTTCCATCTACCGCCTGCATGGAGTACTGCGTAAAATCATCTTGGACAGAGGCAGCCAATTCACAGCTAAGTTCTGGAGGGAGTTCTTGCAGTCCATAGGATCATCCCAGGGCCTTAGCTCAGCATTCCATCCAAGCACCAATGGTGGGAAACAGAGATTGGATGTCATGGTACATGGTACACTCAACAGTACTTGAGGTGCGACGTGAACTACCAGAAGTCCAATTGGCCTGAACTTCTGCCATTCGCGGAGGTTGCTTACAATAATGCTGTTCACAGTAGCACCTTTCAAGGAAGTAAGCAGTATGGACTGTGTCCCAATGCCGGAATACTCAAGGGAACCCCCCTCCTTAGTCAATTTGACTGGCTGGATGTCGATACTGAAAGCGTCATGGGAAAATGTCAAGAAAGTTCTAGCTAAGGTGGCACAGACCTATTGTCAGATCTGTGTATCTGTCATTTCTTCAATGGAAGAGGAAAAGGGGGGGAAGTCTGATAAAGAAATCCTTCTTGATGCAACCTGAATATATTTAATCTTATATCGAATTTATATAACCTACACATGATACAATGGAGAGATGAAACCCAGATGGCCAGAACTTATCACCTGAGAGAGATAGCCAGGAGATGAAGAGACCGTAAAAGTTGCACAGTGAGATGTGGCCTGGGAAACTCTGAAAAAGATCATTCTAAAAAGAGGGTGGGAGAAATTAAGTATGCCCTGGGAAACTCTGAAAAAGATCGTTCAAAAAAGGGGGGAATAAACATGTTGGCTCTTTGTTTTACTAAATACACAAAAAAAGTGGAGAGGTTTTAAACTCCCTTATCTATCTCTGTATGCCTAAGAGACTTTAGACACTACTTTTAACCCCTGCATGAATTGTCTCATCTCCATAAAAGATTCCTTTTTGATACGTTTTGATATGTTTTCACAAGTTTATTCCAGTTGATTGAATGGGAAAAGTTCTGTAGCCTGACATAAAGCAGCGTCTGCAAGAGAGGTCAGCCCGGAGAGGAAATTTAAAAAAAAAAAAACAATCTTCACTCAACCAAGGGGACTCTGCAAGAAAGGAAAATGTCTGAGTACAGCAAGGACCAAGGGGAAGCCGAATGCTGGGGAGAAATGTCGACAGTTCCCCAGCCAGATACTGACTCGGTGCACCCCATCGAAAATAGAGAAGCTGACTACGAAACCTCCACAAAGCCCCGATGGTCTATAGGCATTGGAAACAGAGACAGCGGGAACGGAAGAACCAGGGGAGTTGCCCTCACCTGGGGCAATCGTAAACCTGGATGGAAATTGGAGCTGGAGGCCCTATCGGATCAGGAAGGATTGGGGCAAGGAGCCACCAGTGGATGACCGACTGAGACGCAACATAAATCACCTCATGAGGGAAGCCCTGGAGAATCTTGAAGTAGGGATGTACCAGGACGCCAACGCAGGGGAGTGAGGGAACCAGAAAATGAGAGAACCCGAGTCGCCACCCCGATTCAGCTGAGAATGACCAGGCAGCAGGACAAGCTGAAGAACCAACAGCCATACCAGGTACCCGACCCCTAAATGCCCCAGAACAGGGGATTAACCCTGGCCAACCCAGAGACATCCAACTGTATTGGAAGGTCCCACCCCCGGGACCTTCAATGGGGACCCCCAGAAACTGGGATTTTTCCTGGTGCAAGTCCTCACCTACATGCAAGAATATGGGCAGAATTTCCAAACCCAGGGATCCCAAGTACGAATCGTCACCCTGGCCCTGGAAGGGGCAGCAGCCAGATGGACGGTGATGCTTCACAACGTCAATGCCCCAGAATTAAGGAACCTCAACCACTTCATGACAGCCCTAGGCCACCGCTTTGAAGACCCTCACACCGAGAGAAAAGCCCGACACCACATCAGAGTCATAAAGCAAGGCCGTCGCCTGGTAGCTGAATACACCGAGGAATTTCGTGACCTGGCTGACCAAGTCGACTGGCTAGAGGATATCCTAGTCTGTTGGTTCAAAGATGGACTAAATGACAACCTATACACTGCCTGCCTGGCCTGTGGGGCCCCAAACCTCCTGCATGAATGGTACATGATGGCAGAGGAGGCAGACACAGACATGACTCGTAACCGGTACCGCAGTGGCAAGTTTTGGAAAAAATCCCCATCCCTGGGGAAATGGGAAATTTTCAAACCCAAACCACCAAGACTCCAAGAAAATCTGGTTGCTTTAAGTGTGGAAAGGAGGGACACCGCACAGCAGAATGCCATTCAAAAACCCCTGCCTGAAAGCCAGATCATCAGGGGGGAAACTTGGAACATCCAGCCCTCGAGGAAAGGAGACTGGCCTGAGAGGCCGAGTAGCTGTGGGATTCCGATCCCCCCAACCCAGAGAAAGAATCCCCAACACTCTGAAGGGACCTGAGCCAGTCCAAAAGCGATCCTGAAGACGACCTTCTGGTAAAAAATCCAATTGAACCAATCACTCTATCCCTAAGACAGTTTATCCCCAGCTGAGGGAAGAGGGAGGAAGTTGCAGCTTTGCAACTTCCTTTGCAACTCCCTCCCCCCTTCCTCCCCCTTTGCAACTTCCTCCCCCTTGGATTCGGGATGCAACTGATGCCTAATAAATCCTTCCCTTGCAGAGAAATTGGGGATCCAACTGAAAGAAATGGAAAATCCCATCGCTTTTTGCCAATGAGATGGAACTATAGCGGGGGAGGGGAGCCAGCTAGTTTTACCACAGAACCATTGAAAATAAGATTAGGGAACCATAGTGAGATGCTCACATTCATTGTAGCCCCGGGAAAGGAAGAGCCACTTGTCCTAGGTCACACATGGCTGCGGAAATGGAATCTAAAAATAAATTGGAGGAGAGGAACCATACAATTCCAGAGAGACGTAGTATTTGCAAATAGCTCAGAGGAAAGTATAAAGAAAAGAACAGAGAACAGAGAGTCAGCCATGACCGGGCAGTCAGCTGAACCCATTAACATCCCCAATGAGTACCAGGATCTGGCTCAAGTATTTAGTGAGGTAGCTTGTGATGAACTTCCACCCCATCACACCACAGATTGCGCTCTCGAAATCCTACCAGGGGCTAAACTCCCAAAACCACAAATGTTCTTTCAGAGAACTGAAAGAACTCAGAGCATTAATTGACAAAAATTTAAAAAGAGGTTTCATCAAACCCGCTCGACCAAAACTAGCTGCCCCAGTTTTATTCTGCAAAAGGAAATATAGCTCAGTATGCTTGTGCTTTAATTACAAAAAATTAAACATGATTTGCATAGAGAATATGTATCCACTCCCCCTCATGAAGGACATGTTAGCCCACCTCTCAAAAGGAAACGTTTTTTCAAAGTTAGACCTATGAGAGGCATATTACCGCATAAGAATAGAGGAAGGGGATGAGTGAAAGACAGCTTTTAACACACCATTGGGATGCTACCAATTTAAAGTGCTCCTCATTGGACCACAAGAAGTGCCTACTGTGTTTATGCAATTGATCAGTGAAACCCCTAATGAATTTTTATATGAAGGGGTTCTAGTGTATCTTGATGACATTTTAATCTGCACGGAAACAATGGAAGAATACATCAAGCTATTCCGTGCAGTCCTCACAAAACTCTGAGACGCTAAACTATATGCAAAACCCTCTTAATGCGAATTCCACCAAGAAAAAATGCGGTATAGAATATCCCACAAGGGAGTAGAGATGGACCCACAGAAAGTAAAAGCTGTACTGGACTGGAACTCACCGCACACCCGCAAACAACTGCAAAGCTTCCTAGGGTTTGCGAACTTTTATCACCAATTCATTCCAGCTTTTGCAAACATTGCCAGACCTATGACAAACTTGCTAAAAACAAAGGGAGGGGGAAGAAACCCAAACCAAGGCAACCCTTTATCTGGACAATGGAATGCCATGCAGCATTCGAAAAACTCAAATATCTATTCTCAGCAGAACCGGTCCTTTAGCATCCAGATTCCAAACAACCTTTTGTTATCCAAGCAGACGCTAGTGATGTTGCAGTTGGAGCAGTGCTCCTCCAAAAGAATTACAACCATGCACTTATACATCCAAGAAACTGACGGAAACCGAGCAAAGATGGGCCATATGGGAGAAAGAGGCATATGCTGTGCGGTGGGCAATGTTCACATGGAGTCATTTCCTGGACAAAAACCAAATCCCCTTTGAAGTTTGGACAGATCACAAAAATCTGGAAGCCCTGAGTAATCCATTGAAACTCTCCCAAAAACAAGCAAGGGGTTCAATATTTTGAATGGTTTAATTTCACTCTCAAATATTTTCCTGGGAGAAAGAACTTCTTAGCAGATGCACTGTCCAGAAAACCCCAAAGAAAATCACTAAAAATTCCACAGTGAGATATGTCCTGGGAAACTATGTAAAAGATCGTTCTAAAAAGGGGTGGGGGGGAATTAACATGTTGGATCTTTGTTTTACTAAATAACACGTCAAGATAAGGGGAGGGGTTTTAAACTCCCTTATCTATCTCTGCATGCCTGAGAGACCTTAGACGCTGCTTTTGACCCTGACATGAGTTGTTTCATCTCAATTAAGGATTCCTTTTGATACATTTTGATCCATTTTCAGAAGTTCATTCTAGTTGATTGAATGGGAAAAGTTCTGTAGTCTGATTTCCAATTAATTAATTCATTGATTAATTTCCAATTCAGTAATCCAAAACCTCCTCTCTTGTAACAATTTTAATTTAATTCTTGTTTTCCCCCCCTGCCATATATATTTCAATATCATTTTATTTAAATCTTCAAAATATTCTTTCCCCACCTTTATTTGAATTGTCTGGAATAAGTATAGTATTCCAGGTAAGATATTCATTTTAATTGTTGATATTCTCCCTATCAAAGATAGTTGTAAGTTTTTCCATTTTTCTAAAACTGTCGCAATCTGTTGTTTTAGCCGATAATACTTGTCCTCTTTAAGTGTTCCACATCTTGCTGTCAATTGTATCCCCAAATATTTCACTTTTTTGTGATCTGGATATTTAATCTGTCCATCAGTTGTTGTTTTTTAACTTTTCAGTTATATTCTTCACTAAAATCTTGGTTAATTATTTATTTTCATTCCTGCAACTTCCCCATATTCTTCTATCTTTTCTATCAGCTTAGGTCCTATTTCTAATGGTTCTTCTAGTATAAAAACCAGATCATCTGCAAATGTCTGCAATTTGTACTCGTTTTTTATCTTTATACCCTTTATTTCCTTGTTTTTTCTAAAGTTTTTGTTTTCTTCATTCTTCATCATCATCTGTTGTTTATTGTCTATTTTTTCTTCCATTTCCTCCATTTTATCTTCCGCTCACTTTCTTTTGTCTTCTATTACTTGCATCATTAATTTTAGTTGTTGCATTGAAACTTCCTTTCCTTTTTCCTTTTCCCTTTCTTTCGCCTGTTGTAATATAGCTTATGTTGATTGCTGACCTGCTGGACTTAGAGAGGAGGCAGTAGGAATCGAAGATGCTGTTGCCTCTGTCTTCCTCATCTCAAAATACTTGTAATCCCAAACAGAAAGTGTCTACTAATTAATCCAGACCCAGCTTTCTTCAGGTTCTTCTCCACCTTATTTCAATTGTAAAAAATCCAATTATAAGAAAGCCAAGTCTTCCATGTCAAAAAGAAAAAAGTAAGGATAAAATGTTAAAGATATAAAAATGAAGATAAAAATACAAAATCCACAGAGGAACCATACAAAAAACAGAAAAAGAAATAATAATAAAAAATAATAAAAAGTAATCCACCAGCAAAAATTCCCGAGTAGCATAAATACAGTGTGTGTGTGTGTGTGTGTGTGTGTGTGTGTGTAGAATAAGGAGAAAAAGAAGAAAAACTAAGATGTTCCAAAAAGGAAACTGGAACAAAGAAAAATAAGAATAAAAAGTAAGAAGGCCAAAAGAAGAATCAGCAACAAAATGTAGAACAAAAATAAAGTAGCCAGTGGTAGTTTTATTCAGGTATTAAATAGAAGTCACAAAGCAAGTCCAAGCCACCTTATAGTATCCAAAAAGCCAGATCAAAACATAAGCAAAGTATATGGCCCAAGGTCAAAATAATCTTTTTCTCTTTTCTCTTCAATTCCCAGCTGTTTAGATTGCTTTACAAGAGCTGCACCTGTTTAAACAAAGTTCAGCACTCAGCTCTCTATCTTTCTTTTAAGTCTAAACAGCCTGCAGTCAAAACAATTTTCTTACAGATTCAGTCTTTTGATCTCTCCAGCTTTTCTGTAGCCTTTAGGCGACACTGTTGCTTTACTTTCACTTCTTTGCTATATTATTTCCAAAAAGTTTTACTTTCAAGATTTATTAGTAGGTAAAAAAATCAAAAAGGTAAACATAATCCAATATTTAAAATTAAAATAAAATTAAAATTTATCTTTTTCTGAGTGTTGTCACAAAGTCCAGTCCAGTTAAAAATTAATATCGTGTTAAAATCACAGTAAATTAGTCTTAATTCAATTTGACAGTTAAAAACACATGCTCTTCACTGTTAGTCACTCTCCTGTCTTCTTATCTTCTTAAAATCCCTTCCCCTTAAGGTACACTTTTATTCTTTGCAAAACAAAATTGAAAAAAACCTTCACCCAGATCCTACACACTTTCCTTCCATTTCTTCTTCTGTTCCGGAGCTTTCCCAGCCTTTGATGGCCACTTTCTGCTGCAGCCAGTTTAGGGAATTTTTTCTGGATCAACCAGGGACTTTGCGGTGTCCCTGGAATCAACAGAATGTGCTCCTCTTTGGGACGGTTTAAGTCCAATTGGACTGTCCAGCTGCGGGATTTTGACTTTTCGGGAGCCTCCAAATTGCCCATCATCCTGCCCTTCAACCTGAGCAGTCATCTTAACAAGAGTTTCCCAGGCTCTTTGATTCTTGATTGCCTCTTGTAGCAGATACAGGGCATGGCTCAGCATGGCATCCTCTGGGTTCTCATCAAGAAGGGGGACTTTATCCCCTCATGCCACTCCAGCCTGTGGGAACTTCTGCTTCCTCAAGTAAAAGTTACCTTCAAGGGTCATTCCTCTGGGTCTTCCTGTCATGCCCTTGTAGGAGGCTGAATCCGAGGAGGAAGACAAACAGCTGACAGGGAGTGGGAGTGTGGCTTCATTGACTGTGGAGGAAACTGTGGAAGAGCAAAGTCTGGCTGGGCAGAGCAGGGGGAGGTAGAACAACAAGAGGGTGTTCAGAGGAAGACCCACCCCCACCCCCTCTTCATCCTAAGGCATGCAGGGAGGATCAGAGAGAGCAATTGGGTTGTGTGGCTTATAGGGGAGGAAAGGGCCCTGATTCCCTTCATCAGCTACACCTGGGAAGAGAGTTTAAAAGAGATGCAAGCTGAGTGTGGTATTTGCTGGGAAAAAAATGTAAGTTTATCTTGTATTGACTTTGGTTATCTGTGTTCCTGGCATCCTCCCAACTGGGTTGAATTACTGCCATTCCTTCACATCTTGAATTCCTTCTCTTACCCTGCTGGACTAATTACCTCATCTTGCCTTTATTGGACTTATGGTTAAGTTTTTGCTGACCACATTTGAACTTGATTCTCTGTAGCCAAAGGCTGCTCTTGGGAGAGTTTTTCTCCAGCCCAGAAGGTAACCAGGACATTGGGGGCAAAGTTGGAGCTAATAAAGGGACTCCTACTGATTATCTGATTGTGTTGTCTTTCTGCCATGTCCCTGGTCATCACACTTCCTTTTTGCCCCATACCCAATGACCATCTGGGCCTGACAGGCTAGGTCTAGCTCCTCCAGCCATTCTGCCTCATCTCGAATGGGTTTGGTCTAGGGAAGAATCTGATTTTAACCCTGGTGTCCTCTAGCTTGCTCTTGTGACTGGACATTTAGATGCTAGGTCCCCACAGTAGACTACAGGTCTAGGTTTATGGTTAAAGCAATTCTTGCCTAATGTTGTCACTAGGAAAGAAAAATCCTTGACTCCATAGATTTAGAGAAAAAGTACTTTTACCAGGAAATAACTGAATGCAACAGTCAGGCAAGATCTGAAGGAAAATGCAGATGAAGAAATGAACTGAAACAAGCCCCAGAGCCCACCCCCCAGTAGCCAGACAATCAGAGTTCAATCCTGGGACAGGAAGATGTTTGGGGAAAGTCTCTGGTTCAGGTGCATCACTTCTCCTTTGTGCATTTTGAAGCCAGGATTGTTGGCCTTTAAAATATTCAAAACTCAAGTTGGCCTCTCTGAGTCTAGGTCTTTTCATCACTACCCAGTGCTTTTCCTCCCCCCAATTTCCATGTAAGCTGGCAGCAAATTTGAAAGAAAATTTGAATGCTGACATTAGGATTCCCAAAATATTTATATTCTTGACATAAGAATCAGCACATTATTTAAGTGTTCCATTAAACAAGAATGAATGAATGAATATGTGAATGAATACATGAATGAATGAATTTATTGTGATTCTTATGTCTGTAGATACCATAATTTTATACAGAATACTATATGAGTTATAACTTTATTTTTATGTAGAGCCACACATTCAGGGGTGGGATTCAAATAATTTAACAACCAGTTCTTTATCCTAATGACCAGCTCGGTACACATGACTGGGTAGTCATGTGACTGGGTGGGAGTGGCCAACCCTAACCTTAACCTGCCATATATTTCAGAAGAAAACAAAGAACTTTTAGATAAGGAAATAACACAAATAGAATTAGAAAAAGCAATCAATAAATAGAAAAACAATAAATGCCAGGTCCAGATGGGATTCTGGGAGATTTTTATAAAGCTTTGCAGGAAACTATGCAACCACTGCTGTTAGAATTGTATAATGAAGCACTATTAACAGCAAAACTACCAAAATCATGGGGAGAAACATACATATTACTGATACCGAAAGAAGGTACGGACCACTCTCGAATTCAGAACTACAGACCAATCTCATTCCTGGATGCTGACTAGAAAATATTAATGACTATTATGGCAGAAAGATTGAAAATAGTTTTGAATGAAGTAATACATTCAGACCAAAATGGTTTTCTCCCAAAAAGACAAATTAGGAATAACACCAGGACAGTAATGAATATTTTGGAATACTATGAAGCATATCCAGAGAAACCAGTAGCACTGGTTTTTCTGGATGCACAGAAAGCATTTGACAAGTTAAATTGGGAATTTTTCTTATGTCAGATGAAATGAAATTTGGACTAAACTTTATAAAAATGATAAAGGAAATATGTTCAAGTCAGAAAGCCAGTGTAAGGGTAAACGGTGATTCTACGGCAGGATTTTTTATCGCTAAAGGAGTGAGACAGGGCTGTCCAATCTCATCTCTAATATTTATACTTACCAGAAGTTTTATAAAATCAAATTAAAAATAAAAAAGAAATTACAAGCATTAACATAAAAAAGGAAGAGAATAAAACACAAGCAATTGCTGACAACATGGTATTTTTTTGTAGAAAATCTGAATGAGGTTGGGAAAATATTGTTAAATGAAATAGATGAATATGGTCTTAAAATCAATAAAAACAAAACTAAAATGTTAGTTAAATTTTTTTTGGAATATAAAAAAAGAATTAGAAAAGGAAACGGAACTCCAAATTATAAATAAAATTAAATACTTGGGTATCTGGTTGACAGCAAAATGTTCATCTTTAAAAGAAAATAATTATGATAAATTACTTAACCAAACAAAGAAGGATTTTGAAAATATGGGGGAAATTGCAAATATCCTTTGTAGGAAGGATTGCTGCAATAAAGATGAACTTGCTACCAAGATGGCTATACTTATTTCAGACTGTGCCAGTAAAGTTAAACAAAAAATTATCTGGGGTACTAAATAAGATGATAACAAAATTCATATGGTAAGGTAAAAAACCTCGAATCAGATAAAAACTATTGCAGGATAATAGATACAGGGGTGGTGTCAGCCTTCAAGATCTTCTGCTATTGCTTTGCATCTTTTGACTGCCATAAGTAACGGGGGG
Source organism: Laticauda laticaudata (assembly GCA_004320025.1). NCBI lineage: Eukaryota > Metazoa > Chordata > Lepidosauria > Squamata > Elapidae > Laticauda > Laticauda laticaudata. Next base: position 15,291 of record BHFT01053735.1, read on the forward strand.
GGAGGGGAGGTAGGAATAAGTTGGGGAAGTGAGCTGGAGGTGTTACCTTCATCTGTTGTGTAAATGGGAGGGGGAAGCATAAAATAGAGTTAGGTTTCTATTTCTCGCTTAGCTTTCTTTTCTCCGCGGTACAAGCTGCAACCCGTTATCAAAATGCCAAGGGTAACGGACAGAGGCCTCATCATCACCTGAAGATGCCCAAATGATCATTTGGGGGTGCAGCTGAACTATTCTAATTGGAAAGTGTCTTCAACTTTCTAAATTGAAGTCATCTGAACTATGGGGGTGGAAACATTTCAGCACTTTTGATATATGTGAATTGCGCGGACTAATTTCTCAAGATTCAGAATTTCTTTGGTTGCTACCAACTTCACTTTCAGTAAAGATATATTTTTCTATAAACCAAAGAGTCTAAGTAATTTCTTTCCTGATTTTGGAACTGGAGCTCCGCCTGACATTATTCGAATCTCATCACCTGCCCACCCGGAGAAGAATACCCAATTTTCTTGCTGAGGGCCTGGACATCATGTCATCTTCAAATTAAGTGACGCAGGAAGGATCTGGGAAGCCATTGGAGGGCAAGATTCTTTGCTGAGTGCAGAGAAGCCCAATCGCTAGCAGAGCCTCAGTCGAAGAGGATCCAGCCTGTGAAAGCCCAGATGATCGTGGGGTTGGTTTTGAAAGATCCGAAAAGGCACCCCCCCCGGGGTCACAACTACCTGCCGCGGTGGAAAGAGGACGCGTGGCAAGAGAAGGAAAGAGGAACTCTCACTGAATCAAGCCAGTGAAACTCCTGATGAAGCCTTTGAACAACTCAAAAGCTGCACAACGTATGAAGGGGAGGGGAAGTAAGCCCCAGCCAGAAAGAAGCAGAGCAACTCCCTCTCCCATAAAAATCAAACCCGATCACAGCAGCAGCCCCGGGCCTTCAGCGGGAGGTGGAATTCCTAGAAGGCGTTAGAGCTCCTAGGACTGCCTCGTTAGAAGTAAAAATACGGAGGGGATCCCAAAGCCTTGGGATTTTCCTAGCTTTCAAGTTTGAGCCATATGGAGGGTATGGGAGATTTTCCCTCAGAAGCAGCCAAAGTGAGGGTGTTACCAGGGCTCTGGAGGGAATAGGCGACAGAGTGGATGGTGACTTTCATAATGAAATGCTCCTTCAGTTGACTGAAATTATAACCTATTTATGCTGCACTGCGGCCTAGGTTTGAAGGACCCACTGGCATGAGCGCAAGGCCCGAGATTAGGATGAAAACCATAAAACAGGGGCAGAGCCTGTGGCTGATTTACACCCAAGAATTTAGACAGTTAGCAGGCCGATTTCCGAAGGCCCCAAGAAGCCCTGATAGAACTGTATAAAGATGGTTTAAATTTAAAGTGGTACCAGAGACTGCAACTGCTAGAAAGACCCCAATGACTGCAGATGTGGGTACTCTGGCAAAGAAGTGGGAATGTGATTAAATCCGAAGTAACGGCGGCGGAGGTTATGGGTGGAGCAAAGTTTTCCCCCACACGCGCCTCAAGAGGGCTCCTAAACCTCAGAAGGAGAGTGGTGGCAAGAACCCAAACCACTCAGCCTGCTTTCGATGCGGAGAAGGAAAGGTACAACTGGGCTATGGAACTGGCAGAGTCAAGCTGGAGCCAAAAGGGGGCGCCAAAGGAAGGAAAGGAAACCTGAAAAGTCCCCAGCGAAGCCTCGCAAATGGCACTAAAGTCGAAAGGACAGCACAGGTTCGCCCCTCCTGCAGGAAGAGGATCAGAAGCCCCAGTGACCCCTGAGGAGAAGGATTCTGACTCGGAAAGATGATTCCTAGTAAGTCCAAGTGTGGCCCTATGACCATTCCGGTGAAGTTGAGGTACCAAATCAGGCGGTCGAAGGGGAGATGCTAAGCCCTGTTAGATTCTGGGTGCACAAGGCTGTATAATCAACACGAAGTAGTGAAGAAAAATGGCTTAAAGCTAAAACCTTGAAGATGCCATTTCCTTTTGTGCCAACTAGATGGATCAGTGGCTGGAGTTGCCCCCGTCGTTTTGGTCACGGAAACCAATAGAAAGATCGATGGGAGAGCATGATGACCCGCGTTTTATTGTGGTCCCTGGGATGGAGCAACGATTAATACTGGATTGCCCTTGGCTCCGGAAAATGGAACCCCAGGTAAGCTGGAGAAAGGGGTTGTTTGCACATACGCACAAAGCAAGCGCCAGGAGAAGGGGCCAGTCCCAGCTGAAATCTGAGGACCTAATTGAAATAGCTTCCACAGGTACTGAGCCCGTGAAACATGAGGAGAAAATTCCCAGAAGAGAAATTGGGATTTAAAAGATGTGTTCAGTGAAAAGGCCTCGGACGAGCTTCCACCTCACCGGCCAACGGACTGTGCTATTGAAATTTTGCCTGGGGTGAAGCGTCCAGAAACAAGTTGTACTCAATGACCCCACGGGAATTGGAAGAGGCTAAGATTGTTATTGAAAAAAATTTGGAAACGTGTTTCATTCAGCGCTGCTAGGCCCGGTAGCGGCCCCAGTATTGTTCCGTGAAAAGAAAGATGGTTCCAAGCGCTGGTAGTGAATTACAGAAATTGACGCTATTTCTGTGAGAAAACGTGTACCCCTTCCTTTGATGAAGACGTGTGCCATTAGCGAAGGAAAAGATCTTCACGAGTTGGATTGAGAAGACAGCAATACTACCGGATCCGAATTAAAGAGGGGATGAGTGGAAGAACGCGTTTTAAATGCCCGATGGTTGTTTCCATTCAACGTTCTTCCTTTTGGTTTACAAAGGCCCCAGCTGTATTCATAGCAAATATCAATCAATGTGTTACATGACATTTATACAGGGGGGTTCTGGTGTTATCTGATGATATCCTTATCTACACGGAGAACCTGAGGATGAAACCATGTAAGTTAGTGCGCGTCAGTTTTACAAAACCTCGTGTGCCGCCTAATTGTATGCTAAATTGTCAAAATGGATGAAATGTCCATCAGACAAATGACTATTTGGGATATCGCATTTCGTCTGAAGGCATGAGAGTGGATCAAGAGAAGAGGTGCGTGCTGTTCTGGAGTGGCTCACCACGCACCAGAAACAACTCCAAAGCTTTTTGGATTTGCAAATTTTAACCGGCCAATTCATCCCGACGTTTGCTAAGATAAGCAATGCCCATACAATCTCTGCTGAAAACAAAGGGGAAGGTGAAAGCCGAAGGCCAGGAAAGCCGCTGAGAGTGTCCATGGAAGTGCCAAGCCGCTTTTGAAAAGCTAAAAACGAGACTTGTTTGCTGCAGAACCAGTGCTGAAAACACCCGGATATGGACACTCCCTCTCGTATTTCAAGCCGATGCAAGGATGGGCTATTGGAGCGGGATTACTTCAAATCCAAATGAGAAAGGGACCTACACCGTTGTGCGTATACCTCCGTAAGGCTGTCTGAACGAGAGAAGATGGGCGTCTGGGAGAAAGAGCTTTTGAACAGTTCGTTGGGCCTTGCTGACCTGAACATTCCTGGAAGAGCGCAAAACACCCGTTTGATGTATGGACTGATCATAAGGAATCTGAAGCCCTTAAAAACGCCCCGAAAGCTGTCCCTAAACAAGTTCACTGGGCCCCAGTAAACTTCAAGCGGTTCAATTTCAACTTAACTTGCAGTAACACGCAAAGCATTAGATGAGAGCCCATCAAGCTCATAAGAATTTTGCGGACAAGAAAAAGATCCCCACCAGAAAGAATATAAAGTGGGGACAAGTTTTTACCTGTCCACGCAGATACCTGCAGACCACTCAAAGGTCAAAGAAAGCTCTGGTCCTCAATACCGTTGTCCATTCACAATTGAACGCGATTATAAATCCCTGTAACAGTCCAGCGAAACTTACCCAAAACTCTTCGACGAATTCATCAGTATTGGTTATGGAGGTCAGCCTGGATGGGTCTTTAAGTCAGAAGTATGTTCAGGTTTTAGCAAATTACATGAAAACCGATGAATTGTCGAAGAGTTTTGGGTAAGTTTCGCTGGACTGTTAAGGATTTATAATCCGTCAATGTGGAAGGACCCAACGTACTTAGGACAAAAGCTATCTGACCTTTGAGTGGTCTGCAGGTATCTGGTGGACAGGAAAACCTTGTCTCCCCACTTTATATTCGTTCTGTGGGGGAATCGTTTCTTGTCCGCAAATCTTATGAGTTGATGGCCTCATCTAATGCTTTGGCGTGTTACTGGCCAGTTAAGTTGGAGTTGAGTATCCATTCATCACACGAATGGATGTTAGGTTTTCACGAGGAAGTTAGGTATGGGAACGAAATCTTGTCCCGAGCCCTTTAAATAGGAGTAAATCCAGTACTACTTGTGACGGAGTTTGTATACTGCAGCCTTCAAGCGTCTTCTGCTATTGCTTTGCATCTTTTCGACTGCCAATAGAATGGGGGGGAAGGGAGATAGAATAAGGTTGGGGAACGTGAGCTGGGAGGTGTTACATTCATCTGTTGATAAATGGAGGAGGGAGCAAAAATTAGAGTTAGGTTTCTATTTTCTCGCTTAGGCTTTCTTTCTCTGCGAACTGCAACCCTTATCAAAATATGCCAAGGCAACGGACAGAGGCCTCATCATCACCTGAAGATGCCCACCATGACATATTCACAACTTCTAATTGAAGTGTCATCTGAACTATGGGGTGGGAACATTTCCATCACTTTGTATATGTGAATTGGCACCTAATTTCTCAATTAGAATTTCTTTGGTTGCTACCACTTCCTTTCATAAAAGAATCTTTTCTCAAACCAAAGTGTCTAAGTATTTCTTCCTGATTTTGAATGGGAGCTCCACCTGACAGTGGTTTTTGGACACTGATTGGGAAATATATTTTACGGCAGCAACATTAACTTGATTAAGATTGGATATCTTTAAAACAGCGAGAAACATTAAACACTAGAGGACATGACTTGCAAAATTGGATGGCATGCCATCCTATCGGAGAGAAATAAAAAGATATAATTCATATGTAGACAACATTTAATTAGGGAGGCATTAATATGAGATTTTTGGGGTAAAAATTAATTATCAAAACACTATACGAGATACCGGGCTGGCTTTCACTTATGGAAGCAATGTTCAACCCTAATACTATGGATAGTCATAAAAGATCAGTAACAATCAGCTATTAGATAATCGTTGGAAACCTAAAAACAAATTCAAAAGATGAAGATGAGGACAGTAGACTGTTAGCCTCTCTGCGTCAACAAAGATAAAACGATACAAGAAATTTTGGAATAGACATAAGCCCTAACAGCCAATAAACATTATGGAACCAGAAGAAAAATAATATCCCAAATTTATAAACTACGTTCTAAAATTTGATACAGAAGAGGAGGTCAGTAAAACAGACCAATACCAGCAATGGGTGAAAAATTTTGGATATAAATTAGATTAGAGGATTGGGAAATGAAACTTTGGAAGAGACATAAATTAACAATGGCAAAGCCTCATAGAGGAAAAACCTTAATAAAATGTACTATCATTGGCATCTAGCACCAATACGAGTTTGGCCAAGAATATATCCAAATTTGAGTCCAATATGTGGAGTGTAAACAAACATGGTACCTCTTTCATATGTGGTGTTGTGCTCCAAAGCCAAATTCTGGAATAAAAAAAAATGGCTGTACAAATAACAAAAGGAAAACAAGAATTTCAAACCGGAAATGTTTTTTATTATGGATAGTTAGAGGAGAATATAAAAAAAAGAAATTAAATTAAAATAGCTCATAATATATAATTTGACATCAACGAGAATAACCCCATGCTCAAATTGGAAAGTGGAGGGTAAATCCCATGGACAAATATGTTAATTAGAAAAATTATGGATTGGTGCAGAAAAGAATAACGCTTACTATGGAGTTGCAAGAGAAGGAAAAAGAGAATTCTATACAGTCTAGAGAATTGTATACTTGGATAGATAATAGGAATAATAGATAACATATAATGTAAAATAATGATAATGTATATATGTATATAGATATGAAATAATGGAAGATGGAAAAAAAACAATGCTACAATTATGCAAAAATTTGTAAACATGAATTTGGGTTTTTTTTTTAAATTGTAAAACTTTAATAAAATTCTATTTTCAATAAAACACACACACACACACACACACAAAAGAGCCCATGCAGTCAGGGGTGGGGTTCAAATAATTAACAAATGGTTCTTTACCTAATGACCAGCTGGGTAGACCATGTGACTGGGTGGGAGTGGGCCAACTTTGTCGTCGTTCACGTCAAGGAGTGCTTCCCCTCCTTCCCTGACCTCTCATGACTATGAAGGATTTTACAATGGTCGTAATATGAAAAATATTCATAAGCTCACTTTTTCCAGTGCCAAATGTAACTTTGAATGAGTCACTAAATGAACTGTTGTAAAGTCAAGGATTGCCTGTAAACAAAAATACAAAAGCATTCTTTGCTTGCGAAAAGGTGCCGCTAAATACCAATCATTAAGATAAAAATACCTGCAAACTGGAAGTTACAAATCCAGCAGGGTGCCAGAAGCAACGCTTGAGGAATTAAAATAGTTTAAAATACAATGATACTATCATCAGCAAATCTTGGTCATAAATTGAAGCTAAAGGGAGGTCATTTGAGCTCTGCCAAAAAGACGCAAACAGGAGAAGCAATTCCTTGATCATTTTGCACCACTTGAAAACATCAGCTGGTCTCAACTCACTTCACAAGATTCCTATAGGATGTCATCCAGGTGTGAAGGAAAGGTCACATGCCAGACAGTAAAAATCAGTTGCCAAGCTGCATCCTGCCCTCTGGAAGTACATCCAGAAAGGACAGTGCCAGGAACGCAGTAAAGACAGTGAAGGAAAACTCCCTCGAGATAGAAAAATTCAAAACACAATACAAATAATTAAATCACACACAGTAGCCTTGGTTATAACCAATTACCAGAACTAAATAGACACAGAACTAGCCAGATTTTCTCAACCCAGTTTCTTTTCAGGAACAGAGATTAATCTTTTTCCTTCAAACAAAGCTGAATAGGGAAAAATTATCCCATCAATAAACACAGGATTAAACATCACCAAGCCAGAATTACTTCATCAAAAAACCATGTTTTAGAATCAAATTCAGAAAAGGTATGTAACTCACATTGAATTTCAATCTTTCTGCTAGCCAAGAAGCCCTTGCTGAATGTCACTCACATCTTAGTTCCTTGTCATTAAAAGCTTCTTTCCAAGAGCTCTGCTTGTAATTCAAATATTTCTTCAAAGTGCTAATCATTCGCATCTTCCCTGTTGAAAAACTCCAACAGGGGAAGTATTTCCCTCCAACAGGATCAATGTAAAAACCTTAAAACAACCTCCCTTTAAATAAAGTCAAGCAAAGTACCAGAAAAGGAAAAAAAAAATCTCCTGAAAAGCCTCAGGTGACAGATCTAGGCATACCTGGCATGAATGTAATAAGGCTTAATGAAAAGAAACAGCAGTTCTGTAAAGCAGGGCATAATAAAAATTAGGCTAGAAACACACCAGAATGTTTCCTGCCATTCCTCAGTTTAGCTAGTAAAGTGGAAAAAAACAAAAGGAGTTTCTTCCAACAACCGGTTCTCATACTGCTTAGAAAATTAAACAGGTTCCAAGCGAATAAGTGAGAACCGGTAGAATCCCAACCCCTGCACCCAGCACTTATGCTAAAACAGTGTTAAAAACAAAAAATTAGAAGAGAGAAAATATACCTCTTGTTTGTAGCTCTTCCACCAGAATATTGAATTTTTCAAGTTTCTCATTGATCAATTCATCCAAAACTCCAATCCACTGTAAAATTTGTGGCCAGCTGCACGACATCTGATTGCGATTATCTTCTGGATGCTGTCCTAATGTTTTCAGAAGACTAAAAATATCATAAAAATATTAACTGAGATATTTCATTTATATAAAAGAAAACAATTCTTCCATTTCTATTTGTCAAGCTCTGAGGTAGACCAAATTAGGAAATCAAATTGTAGAAAAAAATAATTTTAGAAATTCCCCCCCTTAATTTTTTTTAAAAATTGTGACAGGCTACCAATAACAGACTCCTACAAGCTGAATTTTTTTTTTTTTTTTTTTTTTTTTATGCTTTAACCTCCACTCCCTCTTATGTCCCAGCAATTAAGGAAAGAACCTGCTTCAATTTCTTCCAAATTTACAAAGATATGTTGCAACTTTCCATTACTTATATACATAGTACTATACCTATTTCTGAAAAATAATGATAACTCTCGATATCATTAAAGAGGAAGATTTTCCAATAAGAAAGTTAACAACACTTTGAGATTGTTTGTAAATAAATTATTTCCTTGAGGAAAAGAGCCTTGATGCAGATTTAAGTCTGGATAGGTATATATGAAAAGGTGCCTCTTATCAGGTAACCTGGTCCCTAAGCTGTTTGGGCTTATATATTTGAAAATCTGAGCTGGAAATTGGGACTGACAGCCAAATTGAGATGCAAAGTAACAGACATAATGTGTTCCTACAGGAAGACATCCAGATAAACCAATTTTAAATAATTGAATTTTCCAGGCAATTTCAAAAAGGCCAGTCCCACATATAACACACTGAAATAATCAAATGGAAAATTATCAAAAATTGAATAACTGTTACAAGACTGTCTCTGGCCAGATTACGTTGCCTGTCTTGGTAAAATCTTAATTATTGCATTCTGTGCACTGAGGTCACATGTGGCCTTCTAGGATATAATAGTGGAAATTTGGAATCTCCCAACTGTGAACCTACTCCACTAGGTTACTCGTGACCATTCTAGATCATGTTAAGACAGCACTCACATTGCCCAATTGCATTTAGATGGCTTCTCAAGCCCATATTTGCTAAATGATACCTCCCAATGATTTATACACAGTGGATGGTTAAAATATATGTGATAAATAGGAATCAGATCTAACCAATTTCTAAAATCGCTCCAGCATCCCTTCTAGAAAAAGAGCATCCAGCAACAGGAATAGATCACCACAGTATGGTACTCCCACATTCTAATTATGAATAGGAGAATATCATAGTTGAGATACTGAAAGTTTCAGGAGGACCAACAAAGTTTGTACTCCCTTGTGTGATGGAATGTACATCATCAGAACCAATGGGAGAGAATTTTGGCAATCAAGAACTTCCCTAGAGAGAAGGCCCAGCTTAAGAGACTGCACAGTCCTGAACTGGATGAGAAGAGGGAGAAAGGTTGCAGGATAGCCATACGATTGACTCTCTTAAGATATATTCTAGGAAGTTGTAGCATTAGTTTGGCAATATTCAGTCCTAGGAAAATAAAGGGTTGAAATGTCATTTCTGGCCTTGGACTGACATCCTTGTCCTTTTTTCTTTCTTTTTTTTAAATAAACTGGCACGCAATGATTTTTCCCCTTCAAGCTGAAAATAATGAACTTTCTGAAAACTAGGTAGTTTCAAAAGGAATCCTTTATGAAAGAAGTGAATCCAGTAAGTGAAAGCAGAAATCTAAGGTGCTTCCTAGCATACAGTAATAGATAAAAAGAGTAAAACCCCTCTCCTTATTTAGATGGGGCTTTAGTCAAAACAAAGAACCAATGTTTAATTCCCCCCCTCTCCCTTTTCTGGGAACGTATTACATATATAAAAGATTTTATAATATATTAAATATAATATACAGAAAAAGACTACGGAAGTCCCACAAAAAAAGACATTAAAATAAAATGGATCTAAATAAAACATAAAATGGGACTAATGGAAAAAGAGGAACTAGCACAAAAATTAAAAAACGCTAAACAAAATTATTTTTGAAGATGCAATAAACCAGGCAGATGGCTAAGCCAAAATTGAGAAAGGAGAGAGAATCAAGAAAGGGTTAATCAACTAATAAATGAATGTTTATGGAATATGAGGAGAAAGAAATGTTATGGAAACATTTATGGTATATATGTTACTGGAAAATGAAAAGAAAAAAAATATAAAGATTACTGATGGGAAATTGTATTTCAGAGAATATCAAGAAGAAAAAGTCAAGCAATAATTTTACAGAAAAGCGAACTGACCTCAGATACTAAAAGATAGTGAAACAATGCTAGATAAGGAATATAACAATGATGGAATTAACAGAAGCTTAAAAAAAACCAGAATGTTGGGAAAAGCACCAGGTCGAGGATGGCTTACTAAGGAATTTTACAAGACCTTTCAGGAAATACTGAATCTTCATATTAGAAGGTTATGAACAAAAGTTATGTAAAGAAAAAAATACCCAAAACATGAACAGAAGCATACAATACACTCATAACTGAAGAGATACAGACCTGCAGCAAGTTAAAAATTACAAGACCTATATCAGACTATAAAATCTTTGATTCAATCTTTGGCAAAAGATACTTAAAATAAGTTTTATCCAATATTGATCAAAAATTGATTTCCTACCAAAGAACAAAAATCAAAGACAATGAGAGAAATTATTTTGGAATACTCTGGAATACTACAGGCCACATCCTGAGAAGCAAATGGCTTTGATTTTTTAGACGCACAAAAAGCCTTCGACACTTATGTGATTGGCAATTTATTTACTGCAATTGGGAAAATGGACCTTTGTAAAAAATTCATTCAAGCCATTGAAACGATAATATTATGAACAAACGCAAAAGTTTATGGTAAATGGAGACAAACAAAATCTATAGATTAAGAAAAGGGACGAGGGAAGGTTGTCACTGTCGCCGCCTGCCTGTTTTGTATTCACATTGAAGTGTTGAATAGGAAATTAGAGAAGATAAAGAATAAAGGAATGAAATCCAAAAGAAGAGTATAAATTGGCAAGCTTTTGCAGGTGACCTGTATTTATATTAGAAAACCATGGGAAAAAGCACCTAAATTAATAGAAAAAATAGAAGAATGTGGAAAAGTAGCAGGTTTGAAAAATAAACAAAGAATAAAACAAGATATAAGCAAAGAATATGCAGTAAGACGAAAGAAAGAGGGAAGAAAGTTTTAGAAAATAACAGGTCACAAACAAGGTTAAATATTTAGGGATTATATTACATCAAGATGTAGTACACCTGAAGGAGGAATAATTATTTTAACTCAAACACAGATTGCGACAGATTTGGACAAAATGAAACTTACAATTATCATTGATTGGAGATCTATAATTATTAAGAATGAATGTATTGTAAATTTTATATTTTATTCTAAGATAATTCCAATCCGACTAGGGAATGCAGTTTTTTGAAGATTAAATAGAATTGTGTTGAAAATATATTTGGCAGGCCAAAGAAAGGAGAATGAAATTAAAATTGTTTAAATTACCAAGCAACAAAATTTGATGTGGTAAAGGAATGGATACACTAAGGAACAGTAGATTATTGATTTAAGAAGGCCATGACTTGCTGTTGGGAGGCAATGCTTTCTTGGTTAGGGAACTAAAAACACATTTTAGAAACATTACATTTGAGAGCATTGTTTTTGAAACTGGAGAAGATAAAAGATAATATTACTAAAAATTCCAAACATGGATATAACTCTTGAAGCTTTTTTTCTTATTCAATAATATATAAAAAAGGAACAGTTAGATATGGTGAGGTTATATTGAAATGATAAAGGATGAACTTAAATCTATGCAAGTATTGGAAGAAACAAAGTTAAAATGAATTGATTTTCATCATTTGCAAAAACAATCTAGGTTGATAAAGACTCTAAAAGCAGAAGGTATTTTATGATAAGTTGACTGATTTTTGATAAAAAATTTTGATGGGTACTGATGAAAATAGTAATTAAAAAAACTTTATGGATATCTGTTTAGAATTTGAATTGGAGGAGGAACAAATTAAAAATGATGATTGCTTGGGGAAAATATTTTTGGATATGGGATTAATTTAGAAAAATGGCAAAAATTGGTGGTCTCAAAATTAATAAAAATGACAATGTACACTCAAATATAAGATAATTTGTGTAAGATGTTTTACAGGTGGCACACTACCACGATGAGAACTTGCGAAAATGTTTAAGAATAAATTGGATAAATGCTGAAAAATGTCATTCAGATACCTGGTTCATATACCATTATGTGGTGGACATGTTTTCGGACACAAAGAAATATTGGAACTACAAATCCACACATGGTTTGGGAAAAAATGATAAACAACATATAGACTTTAAACCAGAGATCTTCTTTACTGGGAAGTCAATAAAAAACCGGACATAACAATAAAGAATTGAAATATTTGATTGTAATGTTTTAAGGCAGTAGGAATTGTATTTGCAAAGAACTGGAAAAATGACAAATACCGTAATGCAGGAGGAAAGTTTTTAAAAATTATGGACTGTGTTAAACGACATTTGAAAAATTAGAAAACAAGAAGACAAGCAATTTTAATATGATATGGGATTTGTTTTATCAATGGTTGGATAAAAAAACATGGTAAGGTAACAGAAAAGATAATTTTGTTATAGAAGCTTAATAGATTGATACAAAATATAATGTAGACGTACATAACCATTGGATGACAGCATAATACAATATTGATGGAATAAATAGCAGGATAATTAATAATTTATAAATAAATAAGCATATGTTAGTTTGACAATGTGAGATTGATATAAATTGTGAACAATGATTATGAAAGGATCAAACAAAAGATTCTAAACCAACTGACATATTGAATGTTTAAAATGGAAGATGGTTTTATGTTTTTTTATGTATTGTCTGTGTAAGTTTGTCTTAAAATAAAAAAAATATATAAAATAAAAATAAATGATCCTTATATTTTGTCATTTTGTATAAATCTAAATTGTTTGGATGTAGCATAGCTTTCATCATAGATAGCCAAATTGGAATTTCATATAACATTTCTTTCTAATTTTGGTCAAGTTTTGTAATAGGGAACCAAATGCCTATGAAAATATTGCTGTTTTTTAGTTCCTGTTTCCCACAAAAAAGCATGCCATCCTCTTTGCAGGTCGTGGCCCTCTAAACTTAATATTTGCTTATTAGATTAACCCATTCTTTAATCCAGATTAATGACATCCCATTGTCGTATAACTCCCAATTTGGAAGTCCCAATCCCCCTCTGCTTTTAATATCTTGTAGTACTTTCATCCTTGTTCTAGGTTTTTTGCCTAACCAAATAAATTTCACTGTAATTTTATTCATCTCGCTTAAAAAAATTCAGAAGTTATTAAACCAAGTGTCAGGTCCCATAGATCCTACTGGGACATTGCCATTCTGGTAGGGAGGGGACCCTGGATACTCTTTTACTCTTTACCTATTTCTAGCTATCCTGTGACTTTGATGTACCTGCTTGGGAAAGGGAGGGGAAGGGAATTTCTTGGGGCCATTTGTTTTGTCTCAGCTCTGAAGTGGCGCCTGAGAACAACCTTTTTGATAAACCTTTCCCAGCTTGAGTTCCCATAATAACTTCGCACCTGTGGATTGGCTCAGCTCGGACTGGACGTATGGGAAGGGTTTTCTGTAATGTTTAATCTAATGGATTTTTGAGTGGGAACTTCAGATCCTGCTTTCCTTGTTATCACTTTTCCTCAATAAAAGTTTCCTTTTGAAATAATGTGTTTCAAGATTTCTGCTTTTTTGAGGAGAGAGGAGAGGGAAGTCATTACATTAGGCAGGATCTGTCAACCTGGAGAAGCATTGCTCTACTAGTGGGATCCTGCAAACCATGTCCAAATACAACAGTGAGCATGAGGAAGGCAATGCTGGGGGGAAACCGCCCTCATGACCCAGACTGATGCAGCTTCCACCTGCTCAACTGAGGAACCGGCCACCCTGGAAGACCCTGCAAAGCCCAGGTGGTCTGTTGGCATGGGGAAGAAGGACAGCTGGGATGGAAGGACCAAAGGAGTCACTCTCACCCAAGGCAGCTAGCAGGAGGCCTGGAAATGCGAACTAAAAGCCCTATTTGATCATGACAACCAAAGCAAGAGGATTGCCCCAAGAAGCACATCATGCACTTCATGTTAGAGGCTTTCCAAGACCTGTGAGTTTGAGGTGCCCTAGACTGTGGGGAAGGGGGAAACAAGAGGCAGAGGGAAACCAACACCAAACAGGTGAATTTTCCCACCCCAAGAGCTGCAGACAATGCCACTGGGACTGATGGGGCAGTAGCCATCCCTGCCAACTCTCCACGCTAGATCCCAGAGCCATCCAATATACCCAGAGCAGGGGCTAGCAAAGTTCCTTAACTGGAACAGAAGGCACCAGCCCTAGGCACCAAATTTGTTACAAGATCCCCAGCAACTGGGATTTTTCCTGGCCCACATCCTTACTTACATGCAGGTGTATGGACAAGACTTCCCAACCCAGGGAGCCTGGGTTTGAGTGGTCACCCTGGCACTAGAAGGAGCAGCTTCAAGATGGATGGTGCTCCTCCACAATGCAAACACCCTGGTGTTCCAAAATTTTGACCACTTCATAATGGATCTCCACCTCAGATTCAAGGACTCATTGGTGGACCGCAAAGCCTGAGACTGTATTAAAACCATGAGGCAGTGCCACCGGCTGATGGCCAAATATATGGAGGAGTTCTGTGACCTGGCCTGTCATGTGGACTTGCTGGAGGACATCCTGGTGAGCTGTTTCAAAAATGGGCTGGACAATGACCTCTACCATGCCTGCATCATCCGCAGAACCCTGAACCACCTCCATGACTGGTACATCCAAGCAGAAGAGACAGAAATCAACCAAGCAAGAAACCAGTTCCAATACAGCAGAACCTGGAAGAGGTCCTCACTCGAGAGGAAGAGGGAGCCTGCCCAGCTGCAAGCATATGAACTGTACTCAACTATCTGCTTCAAGTGCAGGAAGGAAGGTCACCAAACCATCAAAGACCCCAGTAAAGAAAAGTGACTGCCTCATGATTGGGAAGCCGACTAAAGCCCCCCAAGAGCAAAGCAATCTGTGCTGAAGAGCACTAAAGTCACAGAGTTCTGCCCATCCCCAAGACCAAGGGCGGGAACTCTGAACTCATTCTGAGGAAGACCCTGAGCCGTCCAAAAGTGACCTGAAAGATGACCCCTTGGTTGGTGAGCCAATCGAGCTGGTCACTTTACCCCGGCTATTGATCCCCAGTTTGGGAGAGAGAGTAAAATTGACAGCTAGATTCAGGGTGCACCAGATGTCTAGTAAGCCCAACCCTAGTGGGAATTCTGGGGGTTTGCCTGAAAAAATTAAAAAATCCAATTTTGCCAGATGGATGGATCTATCACAGGGGGAAGGCAGCCACTTTTGCCACTGAGTCCTTGGAATTAACCATGGGAGACTACAACAAGATTGGAAAGAAGGGACCTTAAGATTCCCAGGTGATGGTGCTGGACAAAAGTGACAAAGAGGAAGAAGGCAAACAGAGGGAAAACTGTAGCTGCTATGAAATCCAAGCCACCACAAGGCATCCCCACAAGGCATCCCCCGAGGAACCTAGTTGAGGTTTTCAGCAAAGAGAGTTCAGACGTGCTCACCAGCCACTGATCCACAGACTGTGCCATTGAAATCCTACCTGGGGCAAAGCTACCAAAGCCTAAGATGTATTCCATGACCCCCTGGGAGCTAGAAGAGTTACGCACCTTTATAGACAAAAATCTAGCTCAAGGGTTCATTCAACCAGCCAGACCCAAAGTGGCAGCCCCCATTCTTTTCTGGGAAGAGAAAAATGAGTCTCTTCACTTATATGTGGATTATAGGGGTCTGAACTCTGTGTGCATGGAAAATGTGTACACCTTCTCCTTCAGGAAAGACATGTTAACTCACTTGTTGAAAGGAAAGATTTTCTCTATGTTAGACTTGCACAAGGCTTATTGCCATGTTAGAAGCAGGGGTGGGATTCTACCAGTTTGCACCAGTTCTATAGAACTAGTTGTAAACATCACCAGTAGTTCTAAGAATGAGTAAAACCAACCCATGGCTGGCCCCGCCATTCTCTGCTACTCCTACAGGCCAAAAACCATGTGCAAAATTTTTCATGCATGTATGAAAATCCTTGCCTCATTCTCCCCTGCCTGCCTCTCCCTTCACTGACCCTGGCCCCCACCCCTATCCTCCACTCCTACACTTAAAAAACTGGGGTTTTTTTTTTACTGCACATACGCAACATTTTTTGCACATGCACAAAAAACCTTGCCTCATTCTCCCCCACCTGTCCCTTCCTGCATTGGCCCTGGCCCCCACACCTATCCACCGCTCCTATGCTAAAAACCCCATTTTTTTACTGCTCATGCATGGAAATCCTTGCCTCATTCTCCCCCCCCTGGCCCCCCCCCTGCCCCTACATTCAAGTGTGTGACATCTACCTACAAAAATTTTTCTGGTCGCACCAGAACTCACACCACTACACACCACCACCACCAGCGAGCAGCAGACAAGGCAGCAGCCAGCCATTGCTACCTGCCTTCTGCCGCTATGAGTGAGGGCGAAGCGCCAATGATTGCGGTTTGTACCGTGATAGTGCGTGTTGTTGTGTTGTACTACATAATATCTGCCATAATTCGCCTGTAAAAAGACCTTCAGGTACATTTTTAAGCTGCATTTTAAAAGGTGTAGGCAATTCATAACATGGGTTCCCTGCTTCTCTCTTCGCTATTAGAGAGACATTCACACCCTGGACTTGTCGGTACTAGGTTAAAAGTATTCTTGTGTAAGGAAAAAGGGATTTTTTGCCATTACTGGCACAAATATAACAAATTTCCTTGTTTGTTAATAGTTATTTCCAGTTTTAAAGTATTTCTTTTTTCAATTAAAGAATTGTAAAGTTATGACAAAATATCAGCCAGTTTTTCTTAATAGCACAGCACAAACATTCTTTTCTTTATGGACTGTCATTTTCAAATTCCATTCTTTCAGTTTCTGTCTCAGTTCTTGTCTAGTTGAAACTTGTTCCTCTGTCCATAACTCACTTTTAAACACTAATAGCATATAGTGTTAGGGACTTCTTAAAAAGTAACTTGAATTATCTGATCTCGCGTTCTCGCCTGCTTTACTTCAATCTGCCTTCACAACTCTAACAACTCAATCTAAGTTCCAAACCCTACATTGTTGAATTTTTTTTGCACATAATTGCCAAGATAAATGGCAAATGGTATATGCTTTCTTTGTCAATGAAAACAAAGGAGATCCAAAAGAGTCACCATTGGAGTCTGAGGAAAGCAGAGCCAGCCACTCATCCACACTGCAACCAGAGAAAAGAGCCAGCACATCATCCACACCTGAACCAGAAGAAACAACCAGCACATCATCCACATCTCAACCACGGGAAAGAGCCAGCACATCAGTCAGTACTGAAGAACTGAAATCAGACATTGAAGGGAACCTTCCTGACTGCTGGTCACTGCAGCATTACAATAATTTTAGGGAATAAATATGATAGGACTGGATGTTTCCCAGAAAAAATAGGTTGCAAGCATTGCAGAAGATCTGAAATTTCAACGAAAGAAAAAAGTGTCCATGGAGCCTAAGGAATGTGAAGAATTCCCAAATGTGACAATCAGGAAAGAAATCCAACAAGCTTCCCTCTGAAAGAAATTGAAGGGACATTTGTCATCTAAGGCTCACAATATCTGTACAGAGAAGTTTTGAAGCAATGTGAGAAGATGTCACAAGCAAAGGACTGGAGAAGATGACAGAAATATCTGGGTAGTACATGTAGCAGTACATACATGTAGAGTACATACATGTAGAGTGTATATCTGCACAAACGTGCAGACCATTTTCATGTATAGAAGATCTTGATTGAATTACAAATAACAAATGGTTTAGATTTGGGAACAGGCGTTGCATTTTCACATAAAAACTGCCAGTTGCAATAGTAGATTTCATTTCAAAAGACATCAGAAACATTTATTTTAGCAAAAGTATTGAGAAAACTCACAAAAATCTATTTGATAATTTGATGAGCCTCAACAATATCTTCCAAACCAGTTCTTATACTGTACTTAAAAGATGAGGATCCAGCTTTCTCACCAACAATTTTCCTTCAATTAGTAGAATTAAATAAACAAGATGCAGATTTCTATAATTGTTCAATTATAGAAAGTTTGAATAAAGCTGGGTTTTATAGAAACTATCTACATTTAATTGGATTTTGCTCTGATGACCAGTGTTATGCTTGGATATCTGGGTAAGCACTAGCCAAAGGGTTTCCAAATATATAATATGGCGCTGTTTTAAACCTCATCAGCAATTTGTTTTTGATGATTCTATTAGGGAAATAAAGCAAATCAATCATTTTTCATTTTTTATTGATAAATAAATTCTATTTCCATCAATCGAATAAGAACCTAATTGAACTTAACAAAAGTTTCCGAACAACTTTGAGATTCGGAAATTATAAAAATTGGTTGAGTATTTGGACCAAGATGGGCCGTTTAAGATCAACCCTAGCTGTTGTGGTGGGTTTACCAGCACTACATCAGTTTTTCTGTTCAAATAAAAAATACTCCAGTGTGGCTGCCCTTCTTGAAAACTCATATTTTCTCACTAATTTGGCCTTTGATGATTGATGTGCTAACTGAAATATCTCTCCTTTCTAATGCATTGCAAAGTGAGAAACATAGATATTAAAAGGCTTGAAAAACTTGTGATAAGATCAAATTAAATCATTTGAAATGCTTATGGAGGAAAAGGTGCATATGAAAATAAGGTTGATGATTAATTATTTCACAAATCTTTAAAAAATATAGATTTTGTACAAAATCATTGATTTGTGGGACTTCTTCGTGAAAAACCTATCCAAAGCCATTGTAACTAATTTGAAGAAAAGATTGATGGATTTGCGAACATTGAAAAACAGGCTGCCAAAAAGACACTGATCAATTAAAATTTCTAATTATTTGAGCCAGATTATTTGCAAAACATTGAAGAAGTTCCCATGGAGAGCAGGCTGAAGGACAATTGGTTGCATTTGGTAAAAATTTTCAATTATTGAAATCAATAATTAATGCTTTATCGTGATTTCATAGAAAAATGTATGAAAGATTTCTAAAAATTATTACAATTTCCTTGCAGGCATTAAAAAGGCTTAGAATATTATTAAAACTATTGCATTCTAGTTCAGCCATAGGTGGAAAGGGGCTTTTCATAGATGAACATAATATGTTCAGAGGCAGAAGTCACCTAACAGTTTCCAATATTACAGTTTCCTGACCATCAGTCTAATTGACTTACCTCTGCAAGAATGGCACCTATTCCTATAGTAAAGAAATGGTTACGGGCACATTATCACACAGCTGATGATGCTCGTGTTAAACACAAGAAAACTGTAACTGGATGTAATAGAAAAGCAATTTGGGAGTACTTTAAATAAGTTTTGTTTTTTGTAAAGTTTTGTTATGTAATAGTTTTTGATTAATATTTTAAAATGTTGTAACAATATAGCTATGTGTACCTTTTTATTATTTAAGCATTAAAGACACGACATAATAAACTACCTTTTGTTTTGGTATATCTTTTTTAATACTTATTAGGGCAAAGAAGTGATGTTGAGTTGGCCTCGCCCAGTCCTCTGCAGCCCTCCCCGTAGCTCCCCAGGCCTCACCCAGCCCTCCCCGTATCTCCTCGTAGCTGCCATGCCTCACCTTGCTTTTTCCAGGGTTCCCCAGGCCTTTTGCTGCTGAGCTGGTATTAAAGCACCTGGACCCAGAAAAACCCTTCATGATCCAAGCAGACACCAGTGATGTAGCAGTTGAGACTGTCCTTCTCCAAGAAAACAAGCAGGGGCAGTTACAGCCATGCACTTACACTTCAAAAAAAAACCTGACAGACATGGAGCAATGGTGGGCAGTTTGGGGAAAGGAGGCTTATGCCATCTGTTGGGCCCTTCTAACTTGGCCCCACTTCTTTCCAGGTTTGGACAGATCATAAAAACCTGGAAGCCCTCAAAACCCAGTGGAAATTATCCTCTAAGCAAGTACACTTGGCCCAATGCTTCAATTTCATCTGCTGATTCCTCCCAGGGGAAAGAACTTTCTGACTGATGCTCTGTCCAGATTGCCACAGTACAATAGCAGTAGGCCAGAAATAGTCTAGCAGCTGCACCCAGCTAGCCACTAGAGTGTTGATCCAAGGTTTTAAGAAGGTCCTCATGAATGACAAGTGGTTTCAGAACCATAAGAACTCTTGTCTAATGAAAGAGGGCTTACCATGAATGGGGGGAGAGAAGCTGTATGTCCCAGAAAGCCAAAGGCTTAAGCTCATGTAATCTTGCCATGACTCAAAAATGGCTGGCCACTTCAGATTCATGCACACACTACACCTGATAAAGAGATAGTGTTGGTGGCCATCTCTCAAGAAGGATATTGAGAGCTATGTGGCAAGCCACCATCCTCAAAATAATGAACTTAATAAGGCATATTAAAAAAGAACAGAACCCAAGCCATATACAGTTGGAGATTGGGTGTTCTACTAGGTTCCTGCAATCCTTACAACCCTCTAAAAAGCTGGGTTCAAAATTTATAGGACCCTTCCCTAGCTGGCAAATCATAAACCCAGTCATATAGAACTCCAATTGCCAAAATGCCTAAGACAAGTATTCCACCGCAGCCTCTTAAAGACAGAAATAACCTTACCCCTCAGACCTAGGACAGCCACACCAGCAGAACCCATTATGGTGGAGGATGAGCAACATTTAAAAATAAAAGAAATATTTGATTCTAGGAAACATCGTGGGACAACCCAATACCTGGTTGCCTGGAAACACCTCCCACCCTCTGAAAATGAACGGGTCCATAAAAAAACATATTAAAGCCCCTAGAACTATTGAAATGTTTTCATGATATGTACCAGATAAACCTCCTTAATTATTTTGATTTGTATCTCTTTTCAGGTGGACCTTGCCTGCTCCTAGGGATGCAGCATGTCAGATCCCATAGATCCCTATCGGGACACTGCCATTCTGGTAGGGAGGGGGCCCTGGTACCCCTTTTCTGTTTCTGGCTATCCTGTCACTTTGATATACCTGCTTGGGAAAGGAGGGGGAGGGAATTGCTGGGGGCCATCTCTTTTGACTCGCCTTCGAAGAGACATGGAAAGTAGAGCCTGAGAACAATTTATCACCTTTCTCAGCCCGAGTTGTCATAACAACTTCACACTTGTGGATTGGTTCAGCTCGAACTGAGGGGTTTTCTGTAACATTTAATCTAATAGGTTTTTGAGTGGGAACTTCAGATCCTGCCTTACTTTCCTTGCTATCACTTTCCCTCAATAAATTTTCCTTTTGAAATAATGCCTGTTTCAAGACTTCTGCTTTCTCGAGGAGACAGGAGAGACAAGTCCTTACAACACGTAAGAAAAAAATGTCAATGCGATAATTTAAGAACTGACCAGTTGAAGCAATGATGGGAATGAGTCAGCAGGATATTTGACTGTTATCCCTTTAAGAGCCTGTGTAGTAAGAGGAGTCCCTGCTAGAGTGTTGGCAGTTCACTGAGTTTCTTCCCTGCTGTAATTGCTGGGGTTTTTTTTGACACTGCTTGTAACACATGTATGTATATTATTCCTATATTCCTATTTTAAATAAAAATCACTATTTGATATTTGATATTTGTTGGTTGTACTTGCTCCTGGATTGATACATGTGATAGACTTGTGTAAAGCCTGACAAAAAGTCTGATGCAAGCTCTCTGTGCTTAATGAGGAAACATTATTCATTAGAACAGGGGTGTCAAACGCAAGGCCCGTGGGCTGGATTCAGCCCATGAGGCGCTTATATCTGGGCTGCTGGGCTGCCCTGGAAGCAGCAAAGAATCCCCCCCCCCAGCTCTGTTTTTGCTGGCAGAGGGCTATCAAAACAAACTAAAAACAATGCTTTTGCATTGAAGCATGAAAGAAGGGACAGGAAAGGAGAAAGGGAAAGAGCAAAAACAAAAAGAAGGAAAGAGAGCAAGGAAGGAAAAATAAGGAAAGAGGAGAAGGAAGAAGAAAGGAGAATGAAGAGGGAAGAGGGAAGGAAAAAGAAGGAAGGAAGGAAGATTATAATGAGAGTGAGGGAGGGTCTCAGGGAAGTCCTGCGTCAGGATTCTGGCAGTTACCCCAATTAAATCATCAGTCTCGAGCCAAATTCCCAAAATTTCAAAGGATTTATTGAAGTCAACATGTTGGCATGACCTTTGCATAATTACTGAGACACATAATTCACTGTCAACCTTGACTCTGCTTTTCACCCCACCCCTCTGGGTGTATCATAATTCATATTCTCCAACGAAACACGTCCATAGCTAAGAGTCATCAGTCATGCTCTCCAATTAGATTTTTGCATGGCAGAAGCTTCAGTCATCTAATCATTTTCTGAAGAAAATATGAATGGAATGTACTTTCAATTTCACACTGCTGCCTGTTCTTTGAAACTCCCCCCCTTCTTTCTGTTGGCAACTATATAGAAAATGTTTTATGAGTTGACATCCTGCCTGAGCACTTGGCCACCATAGGTGGCCCCCCAACACAAGTGACATCAAGCTGGCCATGTTCACTGTGGCCACACCTACCCCCATCCCTCCAAGGTCAAACACAACCCTGATGCGGCCCTCAATGAAATGAACCCCTGTTGTCAGCTTTCCAACTAACAAACTCCAAACCAATAAACTCTGAGACAGGCATTTTCTCAAAGTTCCATTTTATTAGAGTAGGCATTTTGGCACATTACAGCAAAAGTGGAGCTTCTCCTTCTTGCTTGCAATAAGAAATATAAACAAGTTCGATATAATGAAACATTTTAAGCATTATAGAAGATACAATAGTACTATTTTTATAACTCTGCATATCTTTAAAAATGGGTGAGATAATTATGGGAAAAACGGATCAGTCCAAGATCCAAGATCCAAGACATGGCAATCTTAAAGAGTTATTTGGATGTGTTTTAAGAATGAACATATATAAGATCATTTACTAGATGAATAGAAAGTACGCCTTGTCTATTAGTCAAATTAAAATCATTATGTATGCATTCATATTTATCTGTCAAATCCATCCATCTATCCATCCATCCATCCATCCATCCATCCATCCATCCATCCATCCATCCATCCAAAGGAATCAGTTAAATATAATATAGTGAACCATTTCAGCAATTCTATTATTATTAATGCTATTATTGTATTAATATTTATGGTTCATCACACAATCAGCCAGATGTTCAAACTGGATTTGGCATATTTGTCTACTTATTGATTTCTTCTCAAGAAATTGGAATAGAGACAGATGTGATTATATGATGGCGTTACAGGATTGCAGGATGTAAGCTGTTCCGAGTAAAACTGCCTTTTGCAATTGACTGATGGTGAATTTCTCAATGCCAATGGTGTTCAAGTGGTGCTCCAGTAGTGTTGTGAAGTGCATATTACTATTTGTAATACCTTTACTTTCTTTTGCTGCAGTTATTCTATTTCTAGCTGCAGGTTTTTGTATTGTTATCTTCTACAATTTTTTCTATTTTCTTTCATTATAATTATTATTTTGTTTTGTTTTTTATTTTTGTTTTATACAAAATTTTATTGATCAAACATTAAAAACATTGAACACAGTACAACTTTCCTGGCAATTATTTTGCCATACATACTACAACAAAAAACCACATACAACAGTTGATTTTTTACTTATCTTACATTACTAAGTTGGTGCTAACAACACATTAACATCTTCATTTCTATTTATATTCATATTTACAGCACGACTTCCTTTCACATTCCTTTTATATAACTGTTTTATGCATTATATTTCATCAACTTTAGTCTAAATGTCTTCCACCTTCAAACCTATATGGAATCAGAATTTTTGTTCTGACCTCTTTTCCTTGATTCCAACCATTTATACATGTTGTTCCAGACTTCATAGTATTCTGTCTCACCCTTATCTTTAATTTCTAATGTTAGTCAGTCTGTCCATCTCTGCACAGACCAATATTTTTTTTATTATTTCACTTTCGGCAGGGGTATTTCCATCCTTCCAATTTTGGGCATAAACCAATCTTGCAGCAGTTATAACATGTAACATTAAATATATTGTTGCTTTATTACAGTGTATTTTTCTTCTACAGTTCCCAACCAGAACACTTCTGGACTTTATTTTTTGGCCAAGCATCTCTTCCAACCATTCCTTTATCTGCCACCAAATTTTTGTGGCTTTGTACATGACCACTACATGTGAGAGTATATTTCTAGCATTTTGTTGCATTTCCAACATTGCGATGATACATTTTTACTCATTTTTGCCAATCTTATTGGAGGAAGGTGCCACCTATAGAACATTTTGTATAGGTTCTCTTTGTATGAAGTGGCCAGGGTTAGTTTTCTATTTCTTTCCCATATTGATTGCCATTTGTCCTATTCAATGTTGTAACCAAATTTTTTGGCCCGTATTACCATTACTTCTTTCACTTGTTCCTCCTCCATTTTATAATATATATTTATCTTGATTGCTTTTTCATCTGTTCCAAGTAATATTTTATCTAATGTTGTCAATTCTCTCTATATACCCCATTCATTTTTGTCCTTCTTGTAGTGTGATTGGATTTGTAAGTATGCCCACCATTCCAATTGTACCCCTTCTTCTTTTAATTCTTGTCTGGATTTTAGTTTCCCTTTTTCATTTAGTATATCTTTATATGTAATAACTTTCCCCAAATTAATGAAGTTTGGGTGCACTAACATTTCTAATGTGGAGAGCCATGCCGGTGTTTCTATATAATTCTGTTGTTTGATTTTTATCCTTACCCTAAGCAGAGCTTGTCTTATATGATACCATTGGAAGTACTGGTAAGCTTTGTATCTTTCATCCCACAAAAATGAGTGCCACCCTAATTGTAAATCGTGACCTTCCAATGTTAATAACCACCTATTTTTTTAGTTTTAGCCACTCTCGCACCCAAGTAAGTGTAGCAGCTTGGTAATACAGCTCACAGTCGGGCAGGTCAAACCCTCTTCTTTCTTTGGCTTCTTGCAATAATTTTAATTTAATTTTTGGTTTCCTCCCTTGCCAAATAAATTTCAGTATTATCTTATTCGAATTTTCAAAATATTTTTTCTCTAATTTTGCAGGGATATTTTGGAAAGGAAAGTATTTTTGGTAAGATGTTCATTTTTATTGCTGCAATTCTCCCCATAAAGGAAAGTTGCAAATTTTTCCTTCTCTTTAAATCTGTCTTTGTTTATTTAAATTGATATAGTTGTCCTCCTTAATTGTTGTGCATTTTGCTGTTAGCTGTATTCCCAAATATTTCACTTTCTTTACTATTTGAATGTTTATTTTCTCAACCAAATCCTTTTTCTGCATCTTTGACATATTTTTAACTATCATTTTGGTTTTGTCCTTATTTATTTTTAATCCAGCTACTTCCCCATACTTTTCCAATACTTCCATAAGCCTTGCACCCAACTGTAATGGCTCCTCTATAATAAACACAAGGTTGTCTGCAAATGCTTGCACCTTATAGATTTCCTTCTTGATGTTAATCTGGTTATCTTTTCGAACCATTCTTGTCAGTATCTCTCGAGCAGGGGTGGGATTCTACAGGTTTACACCTATTTGCTAGAATTGGTTGCTAACATTCTAAGCAGTTTGGAGAACCAGTTGATAGAAGAAATTACTGGCCTAATTCTGTAAGGAAGGCAGGAAGGAAACATTCTGGTGTTGCTTACAGAAACTGCCTCTCCATTAACTCTTATTACATTCTTGGCAGGACTAGACTTCCTGTCTCTGGAACTTCTCTGGAGTTTTTTTCCCTCCTTTGCTGGTACTTTGCTTATGTGGGGTGACCATTCAAAGTTACAATGGCACTGAAAAAAGTGACTTATGACCGTTTTTCACACTTACGACTGTTGCAGCATCCCCACAGTCATGAGAGGCCAGATGAGGAGATGCATCCCTCGATGTGAGTGATGTTGAGTTGGCCATGCCCAGCCAGTCACATGACTACCAAGCCATACCCACCAACTAAGCCACGCCCACAGAACCGGTTGTTAAAAAATTTGAATCCCACCCCTGCTCTAGAGTTAATATAAACAGTAGTGATGATAATGGACACCCTTTTCTTGTATCTTTCTTGATTTGGAAGCTTTGTGTCATTTCTCCATAAACTATGACTCCAGCCTCTTGTTTAGCATAAATCACCCTGAATATACAATATTAATAAAATTATTATTTTGCTTTTGCTGTGCATTAGTTTTGATATTCTGTTCCTCTCCCAGTGTTGCAACTGTGAGATAGGCAGCTATATATCAATATGAGAAAAATAAATAAAAAATATGCATAGATAATTTACTTACATTTAGTGCTACTGATATCTCTTCTGTAGCTTCTTGAATATTTTCTGTTGCCTTGATTTTTGATTCCAGCTCATTCAACCATTTGTTTTCAATATCCAAATACAACAGAAGCTCATGCCAACATGCCCATATTTCCTGATAAATTAGTTTACAAAAAATAAACAATTAAAACTGTTTTTTAAAAACAACCTAAAAGATATTTTAGTGTTCCAAACAATGAAAAGTCATGAATCTACTATTTGCACTAGTTTACCTGGACAAATAATGTTACAAAATCTCTTTCTATGACAAAAAAAGAAAACAACTTTGACTGCCAATTAACAAATTCTCATAATTAAATATTTGCAAGAGTTTTAAAAAGAGAGTTCTTTTACATCTAACCCATTCTTTTCTATAGAGGTTTTTGGCAGACTTGCTTATAGGCAGTCATTGCTTAATTAGTCTAATTTCACACCTTTAGTTTTTGTTCACTTCCTAACCAATCTTCTGCCCATTGGAATCCTTGAATGGATGATTACTGTCTTGTACACAATGAAAAAAGAACAACTGACCATAAATCTAATGCTATGAGCCATGAACACTTGGCAAATAACTTACGATATTCTTTTGAATGCCCCTCTTCTCCAAACAAGATCCCTTCCAACTCTGATTATCTGTTTATCTGTTCAATTCTGTTGGCAACCTCTCCTTTTGCATGACCCTTTCCTACTGCTGGCTTTTTGCTAAGCAGAATCAATACTCTTCTTGAAAAGAAATACCAATGATAAATGCATGGGAGGTTAAAATACATTTACAGATATTCCTCAACTTATTACCATTAATTTACAAAATTTTGAAGTTACAATGTCACTGAAAAAAGTGACTAACAAGCAGTCTTCACACTTACAACAGTCATAGCAATTCTGTGAACATGATTTGGCCCAGGGGTGGGATTCTACCAGTTCAGACAAGTTCTATAGAACTAGTTGTTATGATTCTATGCAGTTTGGAGAACCGGCAAATTGTGCCCCTGGCTGGCCCTTCCCCTCCCCTCCCCATCCAGTCAGTCCTTATCGTGCATGTGCAATATCACACACATGCCCAACATCACTGACTGCATTCTCCCCTTTCCAGTAACCCCTTAAAGTATTTCCTTTTCCCCCCTCCAGACTATCAGCTATTCTGATGATCAGCTGTGCCAGGATTCCCCTCACTGACTTACTGCTTCACCCAGGAGGCTTCCCTGAGGCCCAGGAGGCATAAAATGGGGGGGNGTTTGCTTCAAAAAAGAAAGAAAGCCACACCTACCCAGTCACATGGCCATGCCCATCTAGCCATGCCCACAAAACTGGTTGTTAAAAATTTTGAATCCCACCCCTGGTTTGGGTACTTGGTAACCATTGGGCATTTATGACAAAGGCAAGGAATATATATGAGTTGGACCTAACCACTCACCATCTTACTTCATATATATACATATACCTCTTTGCCAGGGGTCGGATTCAGTCAGTGTTACTCCCAGTTCTGCTGTGCACATGTGCAATAAACTTTAAGCTGTGCAACCTGGACAGCAGATAAGTGCTGCGTGCAGTGCTCAGCATTTGAAAAGCCACTATTTTACTGCTTTTTCAACCTCAGCTGTGCTGTGCAAAGCAGCTGAGATTGAAAAAGCAGGAAATAAAGGACAGGCAAGAGCCCGGGCGGGCAGGTGGGCCAAACAGCAGCAGTCACAGAACCAGTTTGGTCTCTGCTGCTCCTCAGAGCTACTGGTTCTACAGAGCCGGGCACAACCAGTAGCATCCCACCCTTGCTCTTTACAGTTTCATATTTTCCAAAAAAGAAGCTCAGATCAAACTCTGAAAGTTTTATTAGTTCCATATTAATTTTCTCAAATTAACAAAGAGTAGGATATTGCCAGAGGAAGAAAAAATCTAGAAACATTCTTATTTTAATTTTAAGAAAGAACCAACCTCCAGTGTTTTGCATTTCCCATTTAGCCTGCTGCACAGTCGCTGGTAATTCTTAGTTAAAACGTCAAGTTCTTTTTTTAAACCCTCATGAGCTGCAGGTGGAGCTCTTGCTATAAAATTGTTCACGGAATCAGTGAGAAGTTTTACTTTCATCTCTTTCTGTTGGGCCTCTTCTTTTGCTCTCTGCAAACACAGAAATGTAGAAGAAATATTACGCCAATAAAATATGATACAAATAAAAAGGCAACAGCGAGGGTTTAAAAGAAATGCAGTCTACTCTCCTGAATTTGCATGACATTACTTGTGTTAAGAATGTGAACAATAATACAGAAATTTTCATTTAATTAATAGCAAAAACATGAAAATCAATAAAGCATGAAGCATTTCTTTTATATAAACTTTTTTCTACTCATGAGGGTCTACAAATCTTCCTGCCTTACACATAAAAAGTTCCAGTTGGTATATTGTTGCTATATGAGAGATAACTTCCTTACTTTCTGTGATGATATTTTTAATGCTATTAAACAGCAAAATCTTGGGAAAAAATCAAAAGGTGAATCAAAATGTGAAATCCGGTCTAAACATCTGGCTGATCATGCAGCCAACCATAATACAGTTTAATATAATCCAAAATAATTTCAGAGGAGAGGCTTTTCAAAACTATTCATATATGAAATCACAAAACTATTATTAAGTTGTTACTTTTAACAACTTTTAAAGTTGTTACTATTTACCAAACTGCAAGGAAGTAACAGACAACAGAGAGAAAGCAGAACTGTTTAAGCCCCTGTCACACTGCACCAACGGATGGAAAGAGGATGTAAAACGGAGAAAAACACTTACCATCCATTGG